>ML816757.1:80419-124912 GCA_009831015.1 Picea engelmannii | reverse complement strand
CTGAGCTTTAATTCTCTTGCAGACCTTAGACAAACTGTGATATAAAAAGTAAGGCAAATTGATGGGAGTCTTGCCTGTAAAATGATCCATCAGTTTAAAATGGTACATCATCAATTTGTCGTATCTTCCTTCTGAGGTAATGTTTAGTTGAATGCCTTTGAATAAATGCTGCCATTCTTCATCCAGATATGAAACGATCATACCTTTTGTCCACACTTTGTGTTTGTACCCATCCTTCAAATAAACCCTGTAATCCAGATTCTTAGGAGCGGTGGTCTTAAACCATTTTTGACCAATTCTGGGCAATCCTGTAGCTGCGGCAATGACAGCCTCATCCACCTTGATTTCTACAGAGCCAACGCGAGCTTTGTTGCCATCAAATGTCTTGGCGAAGGCTTCAGCAGTGGCCTGGTGAGACCCAACTTGTAACCTTTCTGCGAATTCCATGCAACCCGCATTTGAAAAATGCCTCTGAACCTCGGGATGTGATTCCAAAAAGGATAAATTATCCAATTCTCGTTTAAGTAAAACGCCACTGCGTTTTCTTGCCATCTTGGAGCTCAAACACTTGACAAATATAAACCCTGTAACCGCCTAGTCGAGCTGAGGTTCTGCGCTGTTGAAAGTAGTCCGGGCTTCGGCACTGTTTTGAATTAAATGAAAGCTTTGACAGTGTTTTGTAAACGGTTTGTGATGCGAGACCTCTGTTTGATTTGATGGTGTCAGATCGGCGGTGCCTCCTCTGTACCTGCATCTCCAAACACGAACTTGCCATTCTGACTGTGATGAATGTTGAGCGTGGTTTCTGGAACGAATTGAAATTCCAGTCACATCTGACATGCACGATAGTTTCCATGATTGCCCACTCCTATCAGCGCATGCCTTGGATTTGCTCTGACGTGGGGGGTGATCACACCATCATTGTTTTCATACGTGGATATCAGCACGTGATTCCCGCTTCGAGCAGCAACAACCCGTGGAGAACGCCTCGGCCAAACGCTCGCCTGCCACTTTCACCAGCGCGCGACTCTGCAAAGAAACCCCTGTTAGCTGCTGAAAGCATGCACTTTCAACAGCACACCGCTTTGTAGAAGACCCTCCTTAGCTGTTGAAAGCGTGTACTTTCCACAACGCACCACCCGAGAACTGATTTTCAAAACTTTTTGATATTTGTTACTTTCAACAGCGCGTCCACTGATGAAACGATCTCCTTAGCTATTGAAAGTGGGCACTTTCCACAGCGCACAATGAACTTTTTGAAAACACGTTAGCTGTGGAAAGTGAAAATTACAAATGCGAAAGAGAAGACTTTATGGGTCAATTATTTTCTAAGACACACCGAAACCAAAAATTTTCTCAGCTGTACAAACTCAAAAATGACTTGAAGATACTACCTAAAGCTATGATATCCACCACAAAATGAAACCGAAAGGACGGTTTCATTTTGGGAGTTAACAGTTGGCATATTGGTGGATGCACATGTTTGGCATAATTGGTAGATGCACATGTTGGCATATTGATAGATGCACATGTTGGCATATGGTGGATACATTTCATGGATGATATCTTTTGGCACATTGTTGATGTACATGGTTGATGTACATGGGTGTTGTGCATGGTGGGCACATTTTGGTACATGATGTACTTGGTTGATATATTGTTCATGATTCTCTATTTCATTGACACATATCTTTTGTTTCATGATGTATGGTATGGTACAAGTTTGATGCATGAACAGGTCCAAGGATAGTCATATGGTAGCATATTGTTCATCTTGCAGAGAAGATAAGGGGAGACATACCCCTAGGGGGAGTCATTCTTCTTCCCATGATTCTATGAGGATATGTTTATCAGATGCATACCTAGAAAAGAGTCCTATATTTAAAGAAAGAGCACAGAGGCATAATTCCAGGGGGAGCAATGGTCACAGGGGGAGTATGTTCGATGTATTTTCAGCATTACATCATATTGATATCCCTTGTTCAAAAAGGGAGAGATTATACAATGGCAACAAGACAGGGGGAGCAGCCCCAAGAGGAGAATGGCCCTTTGCCATTGATGTCAAAGGGGGAGAGATAATCACATTGATGTGATTGATGTCTATTGATGGGAGAGATTGATGTGGAGATATAGTCACATTGACTATTGATGAAGAGCATGCCTTGTCTACATGTTGACATCAATAATTAGTAATTGGAGTTGACATCAATGTTGGTATTTCCATCAATTCCAAAGGGGGAGATTGTTGAATCATGTTGTCATTGATGCCAATGGTTTGATTATTTGGAAGATTGTTGGATCATATGTCATTGATGTAAATGGTTTGGTTTGATTGATGTCATTGATTGATGTCAAGTAATTGATTGATTGAGATTGATGGATAATTTATATGGTGCCTTTGATGAGAATGATAGATGTCCAACTGGAAACCAATTGATAAAGATGGATCATTGATATGATGCATTGATGAAGACGGATCAATGAGTTGTCATTGATACATGATGCATAGTTTATATATATGATGCAGTGGTGAACTGATGCAAAGAAGAAATCATTATTATCTTATCATGGTTGATAAGGTGCACAAATGGATGAACTCCAAAGTGGTCCCCTTATTTTGAAAGCCCTCAGGGGAAGACGCTTTATTGATTGAGTTATCCTAGGAGAACAGTTGGAGGACCCATGCTTGTATGTGGAATAATGAGATGAAGATCAATGAATTTGTTAGTGAAACTATCCTAGATGGATAGTGCTTGACATGCCATTTCTGGTGGTATGTGGAATGTCACATAACTCGTCACAGTTTGAGAGTTATGGCTCTACGAAGTTGAAGGACCCCATATGATGGCTTGAAGCCCCAAAAGGTCAAAGAAGTCAAAGTGCTTGAAAAGAAGAAATCATTATTTAAATGATAAAGTAAAGTGACAAAATCAAGAAAGATTATTTAAATGATAAAATAAAGTGACAAAATCAAGAAGGAATATTTAAATGATAAAGTATTGGAGAACTTTCTATTCATGGAAAGTGGTTAACCCTAAAATAAGGAAAATAGGTTAAGTGACCTAGAAATGGGTTAAGTAACCAAAAAATGGGTTAAGTGACCTAGAATATGAAAGTATAAATAAGAATCTAGGATCTCTTGTAAAATGTACATATGGTGAGAGTCCCTTTTGTGGATCAATGGAGAGCTTCTTGTGAATATCTAGTGGAGTATTGATGGAGAGCTTCTTGTGAGAGCATCCTATTGGTGTGAATCTCTTGAGCATGATTGAAGATCTATTATGATGAAGAAAGCGAGAGGAGGATCTCATGGACACATCAAAATTTCGGCAATATCGAAGATCTTGACGACAAAAGTCTTGGATTCACAGAAAACCCTATTTTTTGATGTCCACGAGGACTGTTTGTGTATAGGGTGCGTGTACACGCAGGTTGGCTGTGTATAGGGTGAGTGTACATGCGGGCTGACTATGTACATGGAGCCTGGAGTGGATAAAATCATGGATATTTTTGTTTGAGCTGGTGCCAAGCTCTTGGATGATGAGGCAGGTTCCAGATCTGCATTCTATGGCCTCAGATCTATCACTGAGACACTGGTATGGTTACATTATTGTCTTGATGGATTCTATTGTTTGATGTGTTTTGAATGCTTAGGGAATTCTTGGTATGTCTTCTATGATGTGGCTCATTTTCGTTGATTTGGTTGATGGAGTGAGCAACACTCTTGTGATTCAGTAGTGACATGATTGCTATAGTATACTAGTTATTTATACATGATTGAGATAGCATTCTTATTGACTTGTTGTGGAGCACGAGAAAGCTATTGGAGAGCTTGGATGTGTTGTGACTGGCTATGGGTCAGTTTGGACAGTGGAAGACAGAAGAGAAAGTGATTGCAGGTTGCAGAGGATCTGAGCATGTGAAGTAAAGAAAAACCCTAGTTGGTGAGAAGCATACGCTTGTTGCATTATACATTGGCCGCGTTCACACGCGGGTTGTAGTGAGCCAGAGCACATGCACATGTGGGATGCACTACTGACAGGTCGTGTACATGTTGACATATTGATATTTGTTGAGGATTGATGCCTCATCTCAGTTGGTGCTGAGAATGTAAGTTGAGTCTTGCATATAGAGCTGGTGCTCTTGTAGAGTTGTACTCTATTCAGTTGTTGCTGATAAATCCCAAGGATTGTAGTCCGTAATAAAAAGAAAATTGTACATACATCTTGTGTTCTTTGTGTTCATTGTGGTGATGAATTGTTGATGATATATTGTTGATATATGTTGCTAATATGAGCTCATATCTAACTAGTTATAAATGACAACAATGGATAATGAATAAATGTTGAATGCTAATTGATGAGTTTTTGTGCAAGAGGGAAGTTTTGGGAAAAAGAGCCCCACACTCATTCACCCTGCCTCTAAGTGTGGTAGGTGTGTCCAACACTTGGATAGTCAGAGATTACCAAATGACAAATCTAGTCTTGGATACAACAAGGAAGAAATCGATACTCCTAAGAAATCTGACGCATGTCCTTCATTTGTAAAAGGTGAAAACATGTCTGACATAGTTCTTTCATTTGTAAAGGATGAAGACAGGTATGAACCAACTCCTTCATTTGTAAAAAGTGAAAGAAGGTATGACTCAAGTTCTTCACGTTCAAAAAATAAAAGAAACACTACAAAATTTAGAAGATCAGATCAAGGAAGACATCCAAAAGCTATTCATATACCTCAAAGAAAGTTCAGAAGAGAGACACCTTCATGGATGAATCAAAGAAGGTATGAGATTATCTTTAACAATTATTGTTTTTCTTTTAAAAAATATGGTCATAAAGCTTTGGATTGTAGGCATCATGGTAGAAAAAAAGTTGGTAGGTTCAACAACGGTATAAGGTGTTGGAACTGCAATCATGTTGGACATATTGCTACACAGTGTTACACTATGAGATGCTATAGTTGTGGTGGATATGGCCACAAAGCCTATAATTGTTGGAACTCAAGAAAACAGTCAATGATAAATACTTCATACAGTATGACAAAAGGAGTAAATGGAACATGGAAGAAAAATGAAGTTGCAGTAATAGAATATCAGAGAACAAAGTTGAAGAAACTAGGACACTCACAGATATGGGTAGCAAAGACTGAACAAGTGAACAAGAGTGAAGTTAATTGTTGAAAAAAGAATTGCATTCATGTGACAAGAATAGTATAAAGTTGTCTCAGACAACTTTAGAGCAATGAATAGTAAAGAAGCATCTTGGATAAAGACAGATACATCTGGTTAGAGACCAATTAGAATCAATGGGCATATCCAAGAGTTGTTTGAATAAGACGAGCCACAATTGCGCTATGTTCCAATAGGATAGCGACATCTGCAGGAGCAACATACTGATGTACAAAATGAGGTACATGACATCTTGTAGATATATCAAGAGGAGAAACCTTCTCAGTAAAATCTACCCTTTTAGAAACAAAGGGGGAGAACAGTCACTAAATACTCAAGAGAATTTTTTATTAGAAAAATAAGAAAGTAGTTAGAAAAGACTCGATCACTACAAATATTGGTACCAAGAAAACTACTCATTTGAAACACAAAAATCCCAATCAACTGAGATAAGAAGTTAGCAAATTAACAGGGGAAGAAACATTGTCAAGAATAGCTACCTTTTTAGAAACAAAAGGGGAGAGTAGTCAAAAGTAGAGAGAAGAGCATATTGACAGGGGGAGTCATTTAGTTATGATAGGAAGAACATAATTGCAATATGTGTTACCCAAGTTCAGATTCTAGTCAGTAATATATAGAGCTTTACCACAGGAGGAAAAACCCTTTGCCATTGATGTCAAAGGAGGAGAGAAACTTCATAAAACGAAAACTTCATCAAAGGAAAAATTCATAAGAGGAAAGCATCATCATGGGGGGAGTTTTTTATATGAATTTACTGCATTTCCCTCAATGAAAAAGGGGGAGATTGTTGGATATATTGTCATTGATGTCAACAATCGATGTGATGATCTGTTGTTAATGATGAATTTCCACAAATGAGATTGTCATTGATGTCAACAAGTATATCAATTTGCAGAAGATGTCAAACAATATGTAGAGATCGAAAGTGCAAGCTCAGGAGGAGAAGAATACAGGAGGAGCGAACAGTATGAGTATTGAAGAGCAGAAGGAAAAGAACATTTCTCAGTATATTAGAAGAAGCGAATAGTATGAAGATCAAAATCTTAGAAGGGAAAACACAATATGTTAGCAAATGTAGAATACATTAGCAAATGCAGAGAAAGGTTGAAGCAATTCGTGATTATTGTTGATCACGAGAGGATCAACAATATTCCTATGATAAAATCTCAAGAGGGTTAAAAAACGCAGAGATCAAAGCTCAAAAGGAAAAATGAAAGCTTAGGGTGAGAAGCTTCAGCAGCCGTCCGATCAAGAGTGATAAGCCTCAACAACCGTCTAGTTCATCATCTAAATATAACAAACAACGGTCACATGAGTGACCATGGGCTTGAGGATTGTAGGAGGATCGTCACCATCAGATCTACCAGCGAGGTCAACGACAAGGATGAATTGCAGGGAGCGAAAGAAGAATTAAAGAACTCACTAGCTCTAATCCCAAAATAGGTCTAGATCGTTAGATCTCATAGAATCAGAGATCGACGACTGTGGTTGATCTAACAAGCGATCAGATTAAGTCGGATTGAATTATGACGATGGAATGCGCAATCACCAAATCTACGGCAAGGATGAATTGTGGAGTTTGGGTGATGAATTAAATCAATTGCAAGTTGTATTTCTACAATCATCGTCGACTGTTGATCTTATTCAAGAATATCCATAACCTTTGGATCACTTTTGAGTGGAAGGATAGAATAATCTAGGTAAAGAGGTTGTGAGTTCGAATATCCAAATACCCGTCAGTCGTCGGATTAAACCTGATTCCCATCAGTCGTCGAATCGTGTTAAAGTGGAAGGATAGGATAAGATATAAGAGCTGCAACGAAGACAGAATGAGCCATCGATATAATATCCTGATCAAATGAACGTCCTTCACGTCGGATCTAAAGTTGCGAGGAGGTTACGCTCCAGAAAGTTCAAGATTTGAAAGTCCTGAAATGTGAATCTTCATCAACCGTTGGATCATTCTCAGTGGAAGGACATGATAAGCCATAAGAGCAATACCGTATATAGATTGATTCGTTGATCCAAGATCCCTATCGAACGAACATCCTTCTTTTCGGATCTAAAGTTGCGAGGAGGTTACGCTCCAGAAAGTTTGAGATTTGAAAGTCCCGAAATGAGAATATTTGTCAGTTGTTAGATCATTCTGAGGGGAAGGAGGGGATAAACTAGAGGAGATGCAATGCTAACAGATCATTTTGTCGATCTAATTTCATGATCAACGAACAATAATTAGTTCGGGTATAAAGCTACGAGGAGGTTACGCTCTGGAAAGTTTGAGATTTGAAATACCCGAAGCCCGAAAATCTGAAATGATTAAGGACCGTCGGATTTGGAGGTCAAACGAGGACCATTGGCTCAGGGTTTTTGGTCAATAGACCAAGTTAGTAAGGACACTCAGCAGACCACGTTGGGAGATCACAACATTGAATACACATGGAATAATCATACGATGACAAGCGTTAAGAGGAAATCGGCTCGTACCATGTCAATAAGTGATGTAGGCAAGCTACATCACTTTGGGAGTTTCAAATGTCAAAAGTCACGAAGTACCGAAGGACGAAAATACAAAGTCACTCTTAGTCATCGATCTAAGAATACACCGAGATTTAGGACAACCGTTATATCCAAGAGAAGATCATGTGCCACATGAGGATCCACATCAGCAAGCTTACGTCAGCAATGACACATGGCACAATCAGAGTACGACAAGTGTCAAGTTGAAATCAACATTTCAGGTCCATTCAAACCATGAATCTGAGTGACACATGGAAACTTCTTGGCTCGTGACATGTCATCAAGTGATGCAAGTAGTTATGTCACTCTGAGAGTTTTTCTTTGGAATTTTTACCACCGCACTCACCCAATGTCTTGAAGTCATGAATGTCGAATACGCTAAGTGGACATGAGACGTTCGATTTGAAAGATCACTTCGGGAGAATTCTTGTCCGTCAATATACTACAGTGGAAGGATAGCGTAAGTGAAAGCGTTTAACCAACAACAAGAAATCTCCACCATATTATGACTCACCATAGCAGGTGATCACTCCGGAGGAAATAAGGTGTTGAAATTTGAAATCTCTGAAGTCTGAAGAGCCAGAGTAAATGATGGCCATCCATATCAATGCTTGATTAAGACATAGCCATCGGATTTAACAAAGGAAGGATAGTGTAAGTGGAAGCGTTAACCGACAACAAGCGGTCTCCACCGTTTATGACTTACTTAGCAAGTGATCACTCCAGAGGAAAGAACATGTTGAGACTCAAAACCTTAGAATTTAGAAGACCCGGAGGAGCTATCGTCCGTCGATCCGATGTTCGGTTGAATTTTGAACCATTGATCAAAACAAAATGGAAGGATAGCATAAAAATAATAAACGATATCGTATTCAAGAGATTTGAAATGTTGGAATTCTCGAAGACCCGTAGGGAGAAGACTCGAAGTCTTGACTATCGTCCATTTCAGGAAATTGAATCATGACCGTTGAATTGATAAACACTCAAGCGCTCGTCTCGCCTAACATGAGGTCACCGTCGTTGGTCATATGGTCAAGATACTTTAAAGGGCACAATGTATGGGTCGCTTAAATTGTTAAGCCTGTGGTTCTACTGCATTGATCATATGAACTGGTTTGAAGGAAACATAGATCTTTGTTATAATAGAGATGAAGGAAATCGATCCATGACTGTGATCGATTGGTTAAAGGAAAGAGGATGTCGGGTGTAACATTGAAAACCCACATTGATGAACTGGTGGTCCCAAAAGATATTGTAAATGGACAAGTTAGTTATAAAATGTTGCACAAGTTGGCTCAATAACTTAAATAAGTTTTGAAGCATAAACATGTATAAATACACCATGATTGGTTTACTTGAAACGATGCTTGGTAAGGAAGCGTGGCTTGTGAAGTGAAGAGGTGGATCTAGACCTGAGGTTTGTGAAAATATAAGAGAGAGATGTAGAAGCAAAGACTTGGATGTGAATTGAAGAAGAAAGATAAAGTCGAGAAGGCACAAATGTCAAAGAGAAGATGAAATGCGGTGATGAGTGTTTTATGGTATACCTCTGATAATGAGATAAGAATTGATTCTATAATGAATCAGTACTACTAGATTTGAATAAACTCTAGTTGGATAGACTGGGCTCTATCAACAAGCTGGGTCTTGCCTAAGAGTTGGTGCTCTCAGAGGAGTTGGTGCTCCTTACTTCAGTTGGTGGTGAAAAAAGTCAGTTGATGCTGGGAAAATCCTCTTTCACATATATTCATATTACTATATTCATATCAATTATACAAAAGATTATACAAATATCTGGTGTCTTTGTGTCCATTGTAATTATGATTTGATTGTTCTTAATTTGTTAAAATATGTTTTAACTGCTAACCCATGAGAAGAAAAAATTATAATATTCCACACTAATTCACCCCCCCCTCTTACTATGGGCGGTGTGTTCAACAAGTACAATATAAAACACTAATATTAAAAAAGAATCGTGCAACCAACTTATTGGGATGAATGTTCCACCCAAACGTAGATTGAGTGTTCCAAAACTCAGCAGCCAATCACCCCCGAGTTGAGGCTAGAAATTCACAAAAGAGGGTGGTCTCTCACAATACACTCACAACTCATAAATCTCTAAACCCAACTAATATTCTCCTACACCTATCCCAAATTTTCCACCATCTCTCTTCCTCTTGACCTGCCCAACCCAAGGAATACACCATTCATTTATCAAGGATAAACCAAGGGATGTACCATCTATTTATTAGGGATAACCCAAGGGATGTACCATCCATTTATCAGGGATAAACCAAGTTATGTACCATACATTTACCAGGGATAACCCAAGAGATGTACCATCTGTTTATCAGGGTTAACCCAAGGAATGTGTCATTCATTTATCAGGGTATCTATGATATAGATAGCTAGGAATATCTTAGTTGGGAACTCAAGGGAAACTGTTGCTATGAAAGATATCAACAAACCAACATCAACACTTGTTGTTTCAGTACAACTCACATAGGAGTTCACTCTTCTGCCCTGAAAATCGGGCTCTTCATTTCTCCAGCTCCAATTCTCTCCAATTACGCTCCATAAGTCTCCCTCCATGGATGCACCCGCTCCAAACTCTCTTTCCATTCCCAAACTTGACTAACTTCCTAAACTACTCGAATTGTTATTACTTATGTCTCAACCCATACAAAATTCCTCTCTTTTGATTTTCTTTCTTCACTCACACTCTTCCCCAAGATGATTGTACCCAACCTCCATGTGCCCAATAACTTCAGGATGTGACCACTCACACCCACCCTCTTACATGTATTCAATGATTTTCTTTGGAAACACTCAATCAAAAATGGGAAGGTTCATATACAATAGTAGATTTAGGAAAATGGATTAAATCCATAAACATGGGTAATTCCCCCCCTTGGACCCCTCTTGGCCATTATCCTAGACACTCCCCTCTCTTGAGGATTAATTCATCCCCCATCTCTTATCCATGTCCCCTTATCATCTGGCATCACATTTTCTTATTAAAACATTGAAATGAAATTCACATATTACATTGCTTGGTTGTAGCCACATATTATATCTACATAAGCACTGATTAAACTAGGTATTATAATGGGGATGTTACACGAGTTTTTCTTTCCATGACTCCTATCGAACAATGGTATGGAAATAAACCCTCTATTGGCTACCTTCATGTGTTTGAATGTGTTTTGTGGTCTCACATTCCTGATGATTGTCAAAATAAATTGGATGCAAAGAGTCACGCTTGCATCATGATGGGATACTATGAAGAGTCGAAGGCATGTCGATTATTTGATCCTATCAGACGATAGATTATTATCTAATGTAGTGTTTAGTTTTATGAGAAGTATTTGGGAGTTAATATGTTGAATACCTTCTCTGGATTGATGTAGGATGCTCCCTTTGATGTTTTCTTGGAAATTGGTTCTGCTTCTCCTCTTTTCAGTGCTTTGAGTGGTCTGTTGAAATTTCTGCCTATTTCGATTCAACCGCCAATATCTGAGTCAACTAGTCCAACATATTTTGTTTTGAATAGTCCTCCGACTACATAACCTATGATTTATGATAAACCTACTGAAGTGAACCACAATTAACCTATTTATTGTCTATCCTGATGGGTTTCCAAGACAATTAAAGCTGTTGGAGTTGATGTTGTAGATGCCTCCTGTGAACGAAAGACTCGAAGTTGGAAGCAACATGATAGTGTTTCCCTCATGACCCATGCCCTTGAAACCTATGATATTGTTACCTACTCTAATTTCTAAGGATGACCCGAATGGGAAGATGCAATGAAGAATGAAATTGATTCCTTGTTGAAGAATCAAACATGAGACTTGGTTTCTCGACCTTTTGGAAAGAACATTGTGAAGTTTAGATGGGTCTACAGGACCAAATTTACCTATGAAAGCGTTATTGAGTGACATAAATGATGCTTCGTCTTGAATGGAGTTTCTCAACAAGAAATCATCAACTACACTGAAAAATTCCCCCCCTTTTAAAAAATGAACTCAGTTCACTTGATTATTTCCCTTCCTGCTCGTTTTGGATGGAAGATTCATCATATGGATGTGAAGAGTGCCTTTCTTCACAGAGACTTGTATGAATAAATTTACATGGAACAACCACCTAGCTTCGTGATGGATTCCAATTTTATATGTCGACTCAAGAAGTCTCTTTATGGTTTGAAGCGGGCTCCCAGATCCTGGTATGCTAAGATTGGAAATTTCTTTCTTAGGCTTGGTTTCAAACGGTGTGAATTTGATCACAACCTATATTTTCTCCATTTCAATGAAGACACTTTGATTTTTTTTGTATATATTAATGATTCAATCATCACTAGAAATAACAATGCTTTCATCTTTATATTGAAGAAACAACTTGTTAACTCCTTTGACATGACATATCTTGGCACTCTGCATTATTTTTTGGGTCTTCAAGTATTACCATTGTCTAATGGTTTTTTTATTTCTCGATATAAATATGTAATGGATTTGTTGACACATTTTAAAATGGATAATTGAAAGCCTTGTGCCACTCCTTTTCATTCTAGATTGAAGCTTACTAAAACTTTTCAAGCACCCATTGTCGATGCTACTCTCTATCAACAATTGGTCGACAGTCTCATTTATCTTACTCATAGTTGACTTGATATCTCCTTTGTTGTTAGTGTGGTTTCTTTGTTCATGTAGGATCCCAGAGAAAGCCACTAGAAATAATTCAAATGCATTGTTCGATATCTGAAGGGTACCACTAATTTTGGTATCAAATGTTATTGTAGTTCAGATTCACTAGTTGGCTTCACCAACTTAAACTAGGTTGGTGACGAAGATGATCATAAGTCCACTTCTGGGTATGTGTTTCACTATATCATTGTACCCTTGGTGTGGTCGTGCAATAAACGTAAGGTAGTCTCTTTGTCGACTACATAAGCATAATATTGTGGCATTGTTCAAGAAGGTACTAAAGCAATTTGGATTCGTCATTTTTTGGGAGATCTTGGCTTTCATGTTCAGACCTCGACTACAATCTTTTGTGACAATCAAAGTATCATTCAAGTTGCTAACAATTCTATTTATCACAGTAAGATGAAACATGCTGAGCTCTATGCTCATTATTTGCAGCAATTGGTTCATGATGATGTTGTTTCTCTTAAATATTTTCTCACTAAAGATAAAGTTGTTGATATCTTCACCAAACCTTTAGCTGAAGCCATATTTACCAAGCTCTGCACTTTGCTTGAGCTTCAGGAACCTGCAATTATGGGGGGGTGTTCCAGTAATGTAATTTCACCTCCTGAATCTCCAAAGTTGTGTGCTAATGGGCGCGGGGGGTTGGAACATCAAGCATTAATTGTTCATCACACATATCCTAGGTTCTGTCGATCAAGAGGTAGATCCTCATCTAGACATAGTCAGTCGGGAGATCGACCAACACACCACACCATCCAATCGAGAATTCGATGTTCATGTCGGTTTAATAGTCGACCAATAGTAAAATATAGATGGGTGGTGGATCGACCAGCCCTGCAATCGACTATGATTTGGACGAATATTCAGTCGGATCGAGTCATGTCGAGATGACTCGACAGATTAGATTTTGTGGAGTCAACTCTCACCGTTGACTATTATATGTGGACTAGATCTTCCAGATTATGTTGGGGTCGATTATATCTTGATACTATTAAATAAGACCCCTTGGGTCATTATCGAAGTGTAAGTTTGAATTGATATTGCACAATAGATCGTACAGTTCAAGATGTGCAATATGCATGGTGATGTTCTGATCACAGTACTATGTGCTTAAATGTTGTAATGGCTTATTTATAAACCACCTCCATTCTTAAAAATTTCTTGTCCCTCTTCAATTAACTACAGTACTGTGTTTCTTGTTTCATATCGTGTTCCATTTCATTTCCCAACACTTCATTTGGTTGTTGGTTTGTGAAGTGATTTATTTTAGGAAAAGTAAATTAATAATAAATAAGTTCCTTGGATTGCTAGTATTGATCAACATTGTTTATTTTTATTAGTTTTGGCATTTCATATAATATTGTACTAGCTAATGTCTAGTTCATATTTGTAGATTTCACTTTTTGGATGTTTTGAAGGCATGCCTTTATAAAATTTACAAAATCTACCTTTTTGTTCCAAGAAAAAAAATATTTTCTTTTTAGTACTTGGCATAGTTATTCATTCATATTTGCACTTTTATTTCCAACATTATTTTAAGTTCATTTTCAAGTAATCGTTTTATTCATTACACGCACTACAATTGAAAAAAAATCACACCTAAATAAAATACTTGGTTTCATAACTCCAAGTTCAGCCTTAAAATTAACAACTTAATCAAACCAACTAAAATCACTCACATGAGGACGAAATGAATATTTTAGTTAGGTTAGGGTTGTGGGGATAGTCATCCAAATAATTCACCACAACCTTTTACATTGAGACATAGTTGTTGAAACTTAGGGTACTTGAAATATTTTATATTGAATACAATTCAAAACTTGTTCAATAACAAGCACAAACTTAGAGTGGATAATCCCAAGGTTGGGACTAGAGGTTTGATTGAGACTCGTAGCTCTTTCATACTGGAGATACCTTGATTGTTTATTTTATTTGAAGGAAAGGTAACTTCTTGTATGTATCCATGAATAGGTAACTTAGTGGCCTTTCCCTAGGTTCCTACCTAGGTGGATCTCATAGGGGGTATGGCACTTGAGATAAATAGTTGTTGGCCGCTAGGATTTTCCTTCAATTCTCTTCATTATAAATATCTCTTTTACACCTTTACTCAATTTTTTGGTGGATCTCATCTCCCATCAATTTGAGTGTTTGGAAGGCCCTTATTTGGTTCTTTACTTATTTCTCACATTGGACCTCACTACCATTTGTTTTTTTTTTTTTATAGAAACGGTTATATTATTAAAAACAGTGGCAAGCCACTGGGTCCTTTACATCGAGAGTGAATTCTATCACTCAAAATTCAAAATCCTGGATACGTTACCACATTACTCAGATTACTTCTTTTTAATAGCTATTTCAGCGAGCCAGATCGGCTTCGTGTCATTACATCTTTCCGCTGATAGACGTTTTTTTTCTTTTTTGTTACGACCTGCCATTCATTGCTTTGACCTTGGTTATGAATTTTTGGCTGAGCTTGCGCTCCTTCTGCCTCAGCAATATCGACCCAGCTTGAGGCTTGTTGGGTTGGGCTTGAAGACCTGGGTAGAGCTACTTTCGCTGGGTCTTCCCCCTTAACAGGTTCTTTGGGGACGGAGACAGATTCCCCTTCAGCTTCTGACGGCGGGATCTTTGCTTCATCTTACTTCTTCGGTTGTGCTCTTGTCCACCAAGTGGGCCTTTGTCTTTGGGGTGACCTTCTTTTTCTGGATGACTTCTCACAGTTCCGGGCTATGTGCCCTGTTTCAAAACATACCCTGTATCTGAAACAGAGGTTCTCGAAATCGATCTTCTGCGTCCAAGAGTAGTTATGTCCGAGGAGGATGATTTCTGCTGGGAAACCCTTGTTGAAGTCCATCTCTACACAGATCTGGGCAAAGGTGGAGTTGATTGGGGCAGCTTCAGGGCTATTGCAGAGAAATTTCCCTATGCCATTTCCGATATATTCAAGAGATTTGTCCCCCCGGAAGTGGAGGGGAAGTGATGGGAGACGCACCCAGACCGGAGCAGAAGAAATAGAGGTCGTGGCTGGATCAAAGTCATGGGTCCACGGCTGCACGGACAACCCTGCTCTGCCCCAGAACCACGGCCCGGAGCTGGAAACCAAGTCTCTTTCATCAGATGAATAAAAGATAGCTGCGAAAAAACCCTTCGCAAAGGGGCAGACTGAAACCTCACCCACAAGAAGCGGGGACCATTCAGAGTCTATCCATGAGCGAAGATCAACCAGACTCGGCCAGAAGCCGTTGAACCTGCAAACCAGGGAAAGCTTGCTGAGTTGAGAGGAAAACACCAGTGCTTCCTTCGACATCTAGATAGAAACTGCAGGGGCTTCAACAATCGAAATATTCGGAGCAGAGGAATCCCCTCGAAGGGAGGCCATATCCTTGAAAGAAGCCCGTCCCGCACGTCCCATAGAGGGACCTTGATCTGGGAGGGGGAGGGCGGAGCAACCCCCGTCGGGCTTGGCAAAAGCATCTGAAGAGGCGAGAGCAGGAGTAGGGGGGGTGCCGGCCGTCATGGGGGACACAACCACGCGAGGGGAAGCATCAGCCGCAGGTGCAGCCACCAGGGAAGACACAACCGCCATTGGGGATCTGCTAATGGGCAGGAACAAGCTTGAGATGCCTGGAACCAGTCAAGAGGAAGCCAGCGGGCCTGTGGAGAAACTGCAAGACCAAGCCGAAGCCCTAAAAAACGAACCCTCCGACCTTTATCAACTACCATTTGTTGATAAATGTTTGGAAGAGTAATTATTTTATTCTTACACTATTTGAGTAGTGGTACCTCCTAAGTTTGTAGGTATTTTATTTTCTAGGGTGGATCTTGTTACCTTAGTAATTTTATTTATTAGAACACATTGTAACCACTTCTGACATTATTTCAATTTAGTAAATTGTTGCATTAAAGTAATTTATTATTTTTCCTTCACTACCATTAGGAGCTATTACTTTTTTGCTAAACATTTCAGACCTAATCAATATTGTGCCTCCCATATCCGTTAAGTATTTTCATGGGATAAATGGACTTCACCATATTTTTTGTATCCATGGATGTTTCATTTCTCTTGCTTGACATATGATAATTGAACCTAATCAACCTTGATATCATCCTACTTCGCCTTGAATTTCATTGCATTTGGGTTCTTTTCACTCAAGTTTGTCCTCATATACTTCCAATACAAATATTCTGCCACATATTCCATCAATCAATATGGATAATACTAACAACACTAACAATGAAAATGCCAACACAAATCAAACACCCAATCTCCTATTTATGGCTAGTCTTAATATTCCATATTTGACTAAGATTACTAGTGATCCTCTTCGACACAATCTCACTTGGTCTTCCATTCCATCCAATATTACCTTGAATATCCAAAAATTTGAAGGCCCTCCTAGGGAACATCCATGCAATAACAATATTTTCTTTCACTTATGGTGTTCTTCAAAAAGTATTGTTGACAATTCTATATAGTTATGATTATTTCAATGTACCCTCGCTGGAGTTTCCGCAAAATGGTATATTGATCAACCCAAAGGGACACATCCTTATTTTTCATATGTAGCAACAAATTTTTTAACCTTCTTTCAATTTCCTATTAGATATCATGAGGGAGTAGAAGTCCTTATTTTATGTCATTCAACCACGGTTACCCAAATCTCAAACTACATCCATGAATGGTGTAGACAAAGATTCTTATGTAAAATTAATATAGATGATTGCACTTTTATTGATTGGTTTTTTAAATATCTCCTCCCTATTATATATAAGGAAGTTTCATCAATTATTCCCCAAACTAAGAAAGAAACCATCATGAAGGCTCAATAGTTTTATCTTATCTATGTCGAGTTAGATTACTTATATTATATGATTCTGAGCACTCCTCATTTTGACTCCACCAGATAGGATCAAAGGAATCCCATTCCATGGATGGGGTGATAGGTTTGGTTGCATTTATTTCTACTTTGTACAGTCAAATTCCTTTCATTGCTAGTAATAGCATGTACATAAAACAATATAGTGGTGAATGTCCTAAAATTAGCCTACTTTCATATGAAAAACCTCATATGCCTTAAAATCCCAATATCAATTGTGCTAATCACAACATGTGGGAGAAATAATTTATGTTCAGTTTCTCCTACACAACCTCATGCCCATGTCCATTCTTGTAATATATTTTATTGTAATAGTTATTCCTCTTCTTATGTGGCTCCATTAGTACATAATCTATATTATCCTTTTCTTGGTCTTCCTCCAAGACCCTTAGTCCTACAAGTATAAATTATTGCATCGTAATCAAACCAAGTACAACAAAATCCTTTTCTTCAAGAGTATGTTTATTCACAACAAAATGTGCCCAACCCTCAAAATGCACAAACCAATCATTATAGTAAGAAAAATAAGGGGAAGCATACATCAAAAAACCATAATCAAGGGACTAGGATAAATTATTCTAATCAACTTGCAAGTGTTGGTGGAAAAATATAATCCTTCAAACCAAAATCAAGTTCCCAATAATCCTCCCATGAAAGGAAACAATCCTCAGTTACAAACAAATCATCCTAGTTTTCTTTTTTGTGTGTATGGATATTACACTCATCATGATCCCCTCTTACCCAAATGCTTTTACCTATGCGAAAAAGTATCTAAATGTTATTATGTCAATGACTCTGAAGGACCTAGTACTCAACCTACATTTATTCTTACTTCTCAACTTGTTGTGTTGGAAAACCCCTTCCCTCCAGAAGGGTTAGTTACAATACGACCAAGGACACCTCATCCTAATCAACTATCTACATTTAACCCTCCTCGAATGTTAAACATTATTTTCGTCACCCCTATGACCGTTAATGATGTAAACCTATCCTTTGTCTTTAGAAGGATCAATGGCATTAATCCTTGAAGAAGAATGAAGATACTTTTTCCAAGAGAGAAGAAATTATACTTTTCCTTTGTCAAAAACCTTATAAACAGGGATCGTCACACCTTGCTTAATGTTAAGGGTGGGGTGATCTAGGATTGTCATTGGTTTCACCACAATGGCCTACGATGCCGTCACATTTTTCTTAGTGTTAAGGGTGCGACAATTTTCGTACGAAGGAAAACGAGGAATTTATCGAAAGTTCTAGAATAGAAGCTTCGAGGGTGAGGTGGCCTTCGATCGGTTTGGATATGAGTCACGTCCTTGGTATCATGGGATCATCCTAACCTCCTCAACCTATCCTTTTCAGCTTACAAAATGAGAATAATTCTCATGGGAAAATCTAGTTGGCTAGTGCTTGGTTGGAAAGTTCTTCAGTTTTGTAGCTTGGATTTTTTGAGCTTGTATGTTGGATTTGAGCTTTGCTTTCTCAAGATAGATTGTGTAACAACCCTAGCTAAATGATTGCTTAAGATTTATCAAGTATAATTAATTAAATAATTAATTGTCCTGATGTGTATTAGTTAAATAATGATTATTTATTAATAATATTAATTAATTAATTAATTAATTATTGTTTAATATATGTTGATTAATTAATTAATTGATTAATTAGCACATTTAATGGTTGGGTAACGAATTAAAGGATTAATAACTTTTAATTTATTATTGGAAAACTTTACGTATGCAAGGATAAAGCATTGAATGGAGGGATAGGGTATTGAATGGAGGGATAAGGTATTAAATGGAGGGATAAGGTGGGTGGCATTAAATGAAGGTAGGAGGTGGTGAATGGGAGGAGGATATGAGGGGGAAGAGGCATTCGGGGGAGGGACTTTTTGAAACTTTGGGAAAAGGAAGCTTTTTCTCAGATTAGGGACTGTGTTTTTGGGGTTATATTTTTCTGGTTTGGAGTTTGGGTGGTCTGCTATAGGGGTGCATCGGTTGCTGTGGGTTTTGGGCTCAGGGGCAGGGAATCCTCATGGAATCCTGGAGCTAGGGAGCCGGATAGGCTCTATTCCTAGCTGGTAGGGAGGAAGGATTCGGTTTTGGGCAAAGTTTGGGCATAGCAGCAGAGAGGACAGCTGGAGATTGGAGAATTAGCATCAGACAGATATATGTATTTCCATGATTACGTTGTGTTAGGTGGTTATCATTAAGGTGTTGTTGACGTGCGAAATTGACCGCCCGTCAACTGGAGGAGTGAATCCGGTCCGGGGTTGTCTAAATAACCCAAGCCGTTTGGATTAATCCACTCCGACGGGTTTAGCGACTCCGTTAGCCGATCTAAGTCCTAGGAAAGTGAAAGAAAAAAAACTAAGCTAAAGAAACTAATCTAAGTGAAAAAACAACTTCTGCAAACTATATACAAATCTAATATATATATATATATATATATATATATACAATTTACTAACTAATATTATAAAACAATAATTCTACTCATTAAATGTTCAGCTATTAATACAATTAAATCTCGATTACATATACAGTATTTACAAAATACAAATTTTAATCGAAATCTGCAAAATCATCTGTGAATTGTCTTATGACAACAAAGCTAGCATTTTTGGATTTTTATAACTTTTATGAAATAGAAATAAAACAACAGTTATCTAACTAAGCAATAATCTGTACTATATATCTATCTAAACTACAGAGAATCCTCAAATTGATCGACTATTAATTTGCAAATAACAAACTGACCTGAAGTAGCGTTTCCTATTTGTCCTGTGCACAGTACTCGATTTAGTTGTTTGATGGGGGAAACCCGCACCAGATTTTGCAAAAAGATTCTCGTAAACAGGAAGCATCGACGCTCTTGAATATGAATGACAGAACAAACAAGAGATACAACAACAATTTTATAGTTTACAGATCATCACATTAAGATAAATCCTACTGCGAAGATTTGTACATAACTGCTTATTTAACAAAGAAGATTAACCTTCTGTTCATTAAATTAAAACAGGGTAATTGCTGCAAGTAAAATAAGAGACATCAAATATGGACAATACTTAAATCATATCGCATCAACCTGTAACAAATCTTGATATCTAAAGTAGTCAATAATTTGATTAGAAATTGAAATGGACAAAAAACTTGAACAAAAGTAACATAAATTGAAGCTAAAGCCGTACAAAAAATCCACTTTCATTCGAGTCTGTATGATCAGTCCATAGTCTCTTTTCTCCCAACAGTGATGGATTGTTTACAAAAAATAATAAGTATATAAAGGCCACAGGATAAAACCTTCCTTGTGGAAATTATCAAAACTGTTTGCACAAAATATGGGAACAATCTCCCAAATTGCTATTGCTAACTAAGACTAACAACCTAATCCAAAACTGTGTAACAAAAGCATGTTCAAAAATGCCATTATCGATCCAATTCCCATTGAAATTCATGTGTACCTGTAGATGCACAAAAATAAACGATTTTAGATTGTGTTTAATTGTAAAATCAACAGAAATTCAAATTTTATGACTAGCTACAGAATCTCATGATTCTATAGCTAGTCATTATTTACAAAGAGAACCGTATTGAATCAACTCAATCATGACAGAAATATATGAGATTTATCAAACAAATCCTTTATACTAATTCAAAACAAACAAAATCGTTTTAAAATCACTTTTGAAACACCATACCTTGGTTTCAGGGATACGATTTGATCAAGCTATTTTTGAGTTAACAATGGCAGTGGCCGCCTCTACATTTTTGAAAACGACAGAGCCCGTGGTATTCTTCCTTTTATCATTATCTCGCAGTCTATCATTTTCTTTGGTTAACACATTTACTTGAGCCTCCAAGGACTTGATTCGGAATCAGAGCAAAGGAACATCTGAATAATATCGGTCGAGGCATGAGTTGCATTGATTGCATTGTAGTTGCTCAGGACGTGTCATTACAGGTGGAGAATCTCCTAATTTACCAGTAGTTTCACTGTCGAGATTGATCCCGGGGAAGTTAGGGTCACCTTTTAGGCACGGTGAGAGGTTCGATATGTAGTCATAGGGCTCGAAAGAACATAGGTCGTGTGAGTATGGATACTCCTCGTTTAAAAACCGCTCGATCTCAGAATCTGAATCTTCACTCAATACAATTGGCTTCTAGTCTGTGTTTTGTTTAGGCTTATTGCGAGCACACCTTGATACCCAGTGTGCAGCCTTATTTCCCTTGCCATTGACATCGTTGTTACCCTTGCCCTTTTTTCTTGCAGGCCTCTTAACAGGCTTAGCACTATCTTTTGAACATGAGTCAGGCAAGGTGTCGGGTAGGTCATCGTTCGGGTAGGTCGAGGGTTCAACAACGGGTAAGAGTGTAGAAGGGGGCACGACAGGCCCGAAAAGGGTTTCAGTGACCACATTTTTGTCCACTTGACCAAATTCAGGACTGACAAAACCATTCCTCAACAAGAAAGCTTCCCAATAGTCTCCACTCAACCTCAAATGATGGACTATGACAATTTTTATTAAATAGTGGTGGAAGAGGCTGGAGTCGGCCTTCTCCCTCTTAAATCGTTTAGCCATTTTATACAAACTGCGAAGGAGGAAATGTGGCATATTTAAAGGGAAGTCTATGAAACTCATAAGCAGTTGTAGGTGGTATAGAAAAACTAAACCGTATCTACCTTCGCATGTAATGAATTGCTTAATAATGGCTAACAAATCATGCCACCTAGACTTAAGAGCTGTGACTGGCATACCTTTGTCACAACTACTGATTTTCCTCAAGGAAAACAGGAGCGGCCATGGCACTTCATCCACCTTCGAATTCTTAAACCATTTCTTCCCCTTGGCTGGCAGACCAGTGGCTGAACTGAGGAATTCCTCATTCAATTCGAGTTGGATGTCCCCAACTTTGGCCCTGCATCCATCGAATGTGAGGGAAAATTGCTGAGGGACTACGAGGTTGAAACCCTCAAATTTTTCAATGAAAACTAACCATCCATTCCTCTCTAGGTCCTCTCGGGCGTTATCAAATAACAACAACATTTGGACGTCGTTGGGTTCTATATGCACTACAGAAGCCATAGCAGATAGCACACAGTCAACAGGGTAATCGGTAAGGGGGTTTGACAGGGTAGACACAGGATTAACTTCCTGTAGGTTTTCCCAAAACAAGCAGAGGCAGCCTAAAGTGCAAGGCAGATGTTAATTCTTATGTGTGTGAGGGTGGTGGAGTAAATTGAAACCATGCAAAACTATCATGTTGTCATGTACAATCGACGAGACCTTGATAATAGTTTCATTCATAACACAATCCAAAGCATTGTAAACCAAATGTCAAATGGATTATCACATAATCATTGAAATCCATAAAATGCATAACCCAAAAATATTTTAACCAAATGAAATATCAAATAACCATTTGAAAACCATGGTGTTCATAACCAAAAATCAGTTCGAATGTTAAATCAACAATAGAATTTGTATGATTTGAAAGAAACCACTATATCGAACATTGCACCAAGGATTTAATCAAAGACACCAAAAAATCATTGCATCACGAACTTATAACTCGAAACCATATTAACAAAAATGCAAAGTGAATAAAGGGTAGGTGTTTTGATAAATGTATGACCATTAGTGAGTTGGAGGTAAAACATTATGACCATATGAACAAAAGGATTCATAACAATTCAAAAGATCATTCTAATGCCATCAACACGAATCCCAACTGTAGGTTTTCACGCTTGCAGTCGTGAAAATGAAAACGAGAAGTAGATATGCAAAAGCAAAGATACTAGTGTCGTTTTATTTAAAAAAAATTGCGATGAGTATTGAGGGTTCGAAATCCTTGTGTAGGCAGCTTGTAAGGAAAAGATAAAATTGCAGAATGGCTGCCAACAATGGCGACACACTGGTAGAAGCAGTTATCTCCGCCAAACGAACAATTTCAGATTAAGACAATGCGAATCATTCTAACTGAAAAATAACCAGAAAATTGTTTAAACATCATCATCAATCATGAAAATTTCAGCTGTGCTTAAAAGATGAAAACTGATAACAGTCTTAATAAAAGCGAGTCATGATATTAAAGATAAAATCTCCAATACTGTTGACAGAGCCACTGCTGCCAACAAGCATCCATAGCCTTGACAGGGTTGTCATTTAACCCACTCTGATATCCGTATCCTGCCAAGAAGTTCCAGATCAGAATAAAGGACATTTTAAGGTCAAGAAATTCCATATTTGCGAATTTTCATATACCCGACATTGCTTCGTTGCCAGCAGGCCTGTTCAGTACCCCGACGAAGTTGTCTTGGCGCCATGCATGCATTTACCCACTGCCAGCAGACCTGTTCAGTATCCCAGTGGGTTTACAAGCACTTCCCACAGCTCTTTAATGATTTGTTTGGTTTTTAAAGATATATAATTGAGCAAGGTGACGCTGAAAATTATGATATTTTGGACATATTTTTACAGACCTTGAGAGGATTTTTTTTAACTGTCCTTCATTAAGATTTAGAGATGGTTTGTTTACAAAACCGACCTTTGAAGGCAGGGAGACATCTTCTGAGTTATTCCCTTAAGGAACAGGTACAACGTAGGAAGAAAATGGATGATCGTGACAGGCTTCACTTACAGATTGAAATCAATAAACTTATTTCAAACAACAGGCTTTCCTTAACATGGCTGTAACTTTCAGAAGCACATCACAATTGATGTTTAGACAACTTTTCAGCAGTGATTTCAGAGGAAATTTTTTATGTTTTCTTTGTCTGAACAGTTCATAATGTAGGTATGTGTATCTCAAAAGTAAAAACTGATAAGCGTAAGGGAGAAATCAAAACCAAAACAGCGAAAGAAGATGAAAAACAAACAAAGGAAAAATATTTACAAAGTGTACATAGGGTTGTTTTTAAGTGAAATACCTTTTTAGAGCTTGGCCATTCACCGGATAGGTGTCTGGCTGTCCCTCTAGATTTTGTAATCAGAAAGAGTTGGGACCCAATTTCTTAGCAATTAAAAACGGTCCTAGCCATAGGTTCTGAAACTTTGTGTGCTCTCCCTTTCCCTCATGTGGTTTGTCCCATTTCAAGACAAGGTCACCTACTTCAAAGTTCCTATCATAGGCAGAGTTGGAATCAAACCAGCTTTTAACCACAAGTTGATGTTGATCCAACTTACGTTTTTCTTGAGCCCTTACCTCTTCTAGTTTTATTAAAGCGTTAATTCGATTCTCCAGAGGAGGGCAGTTTTCTTCTTCTATTTTCTGTGATAGCTGTAGTGAGGGGAGCAAAATATGTGGTGGTAGAATTTCTTCTCTGCCATATACGAGAAAGAAGGGAGAGTTACCCAAAGAAGTTTTCGGTGTTACTCTATCATCCCAGATTGCATTTAACAGTGCATTATGCCAATTTTTGTGATTTTCAGATACCGTTCTCTTGATGATTTTAATCAGATTCTTATTAGTTGATTCTGCCATTCCATTGCCCTGAGGATAATAGCTGACAAAATATTTCAATTTAATTCCTTTTTCTAGAGTGAACTCACTCATCTCAAGAGACGAAAAATAAGAAGCGTTATCGAATACTAAATAGTCAGGGATACCAAAACGAGTAATAATATTAGAATTTAAAAAGGCAATTACCTGACTGGTATTTACAGCTCTTAATGGGGCATCTTCAGACCACCTAGTGAAGTAATCTGTGACTGTTATGATAAAATTGTGCTTCTGTGAGGATGGCGGATTGATTGGAACTATAATATCAAGACCCCACTGCTGAAAAGGGGAGTCTACTGAAACAGGCTGCAAAGGAAAGGTTGGTTTCTGTATCCGCCCAGATGTTTTTTGACAAATAATACACTTGCGACACAAGGCATGAGCATCTCTAAAAAGTGTAGGCCAGTAATAACATGCTCTTAAAACTTTATGGGCAGTGGTATCCCCACCAAAATGCCCACCAGCTTCTCCTGCATGCAATTCTAGTAAGACTTTTTCTGCTTCATCTTTCTCAAGACAACGAATTAGTACTCCATCAAAATTTTGACAAAACAGAATACCATTAATCAACTGAAAGGAGGTAGATTTTAATCTTAACGCTCTTCTTTTAGTGGGATACAGGTGATGGGGGGCTGACCCATTTTCAGGACAGAATTTTATATCATCATACCAAGGACTGACAGAGTTTTGTGCACAACAAATTGAATTTTGATTGTGCTGTCCTGGGTTTGACATATCGTTTTCTTCTTGCTGTCCTGCCACTGAGTCAGCGACTAAATTACATAGCCCTTGGCCTCTCACTATTTTTGCTGGGGTGATTTCTATGTCATACTCTTGTAAGGAGGTGACCCAGTTTGCCCTCTTTTCGCCTAGTTCTTTCTGCACTAACAGATTTCTGACGGCTGGGTAAGGGACAATAATTTTTGTCCTAGATTTCAAAAGATAAGATCCGAAGTGCTTTACTTCTTTAAAAACAGCATAGGCTTGTTGATCTACCACTGGGTAATTAAGTTATGCGCCTTTGAAAGAAGAGCTCATAAAGGCAATTGGGACTTCATTATTTTCAGCATTCTTTTGAGTTAGGACAACAACGTAGGAGTGGTCAGAAGAAAATGTGTAGAGCGTGAAGTCTTGCGAAAAGTCGGGGCTCATGAGAGAAGGAGCATCTATTATGGCATTTTTTATTGAATTAAAAGCTCGGTTTTCTAAGGGTTCCCAATGATATTGTGCGACCTTTTTTATTAAATTCTGTAAAGGTCTCACCATTTCTGAAAAACTGGGGACGAATCTCCTGACAAAATTTATCTGGCCTAAGAAAAACTGCATAGACTTTTTGGATGAGGGAGGGGGAAGTTTCGAGATGACTTGAGTCCTTTCAGGGTCGATAATCATCCATTTTCTTGATACAATAAATCCTAAGATCTTACCTTGTTCTATTGCGAAGATAGATTTTTTAGGATTCAAGGAAATGTTGTACTTATGACATCGCTGTAGAACGGCTCTCAAATGAGCTAGATGATCAGTTTTGTTTTTCAAAAATACAGTAACATCATCTAGGTACACTACGATATATTGATTGATTAAGCCTCGGAAAGCGATGTCCATCGCTCTCTAGAAAGTGGCACCGGCATTAATGAGTCCAAAGGGCATTTTCCTATAAGCGTAGGTGCCCCATGGAGTGCGGAAGGTAGTTTTAAGTTGGTCTGGAGGAGACATCAGGACTTGGTTGTACCCTGAAAAACCATCCAATAAGGATAGTCTTTCAGAACCAGATACCTTTTGAAGGATCTGTTCCATGGGTGGGACAGGGTAGTTGTCTTTATCAGACGCTCGATTAAGGTTTCGGAAATCGACGCATAGTCGGATTTCACCACTCTTCTTCTGGACAGGGACAAGTTTAGAAACCCATTGTGTGTGCCTAACTGGGAAAATTATCTTAGCATTCAGGAGTTTATTTAATTCTTTTTTGATGGTTGGTTCGAGTTTAGGGTGCATTTTTCTTAACTTTTGTTGAAACGGTAAGGTTTGGGGTTTCATAGGAATGACGTGTTGTATGATGTTAGGGTCAAAGTTTTTTAGGTCCTCATACATCCATGCAAAAAAATCTTTGAATTCCTTAAACAATTTAATAAACGCCGCTTTCTCTTGTTCAGAACACCCCACCCCTAAATTAATGCACTGTGGATTTTCATTAGTACCCAAGTTTACTTTTTCATACGATAACGAGGAACTATTTGTTTTACAGATGACCGATTTTTTGAATTTGTCTTAAAGATCATAAAAATTTTCTAATCTAACTACAGATTTAGGGATAGAATTTACCATGTCCGATGAAGATTCAGGAGATCTCGGATCTGGTATTACCATGAAATCGCACAGATTGTCATCATGAGTGCATTCGTCGATCACCGTGCCTTGGAAAGTTTCTTCCATATGTAGGAAACTAATAATTTGTTGATCGTCGTCGAAGACTCTCCAATTCGTGATGTTGTCGGGAACGGATGGCCTGAACAACAGTTCGATGGAAAATGCATTTGGGGACAAGCCTTCTGTAGGAAAGAGTTTGGAAGCTACGTTAGCTAACAAATCGACTTCTGAATTATTCAATCTAGGAATAGAATTTATGTTGAAAGCAGAAAACTTATTCATCAAATTCCATACCTTAGATTGGTAGCTTTTGAGATGCAGGGATAGACAGTGGATAGAATCTCTCACCTATCTAACCATGATTTCCGAGTCGCCAAAGACAGTCAAATTTTGAATGTTCATATCTAATGCTTTTCTAAGGCCTTGCAATAAAGCCTCATATTTTGTTGTGTTATTAGTACATTCAAATTCTAACCTGCATGCAATCAGGGTTTTGTTACCTGTTGGATCAATAATAATGCAGCCCGCACCAGCTCCTTCCTTGGAATTTGACCCGTCAAAGTAAAAAGACCATATTTGATTTTTATCGGGTGCATGATACCATTGCGTAGAAACTGTTGACTGCATATATGCCACAATCTTGGACTGCTGCTCCGGGTTAGTGATAGCTAAAGTCTCGGCCATGAAATTGTCGAAAAAGGTATCCATCCCTTGTATTTCGGGTGAATCGGCAGAAGGTGTAAATGGTTCATTGGGATCATTTAAATCTGTCACTGTGAACTTTAGGTAACGTTCACGATTTACCTTGATTTTGTTGGGCTTTCCGTTCTCGGACAGCCATAAGTGAGACCAATCTATCGCGAAATAGCCGTGTAGCTGCTCTGACCAGTCTCTTCTTAAAAACAAACCATAAACTTCTGGAATATCCACAACAATAATATCAATCACTTGATGAACTTTAGGGTTAGACGATAATCTTATAAGCACATTCCTTAATTCGCCTATAAATTTAACGCTAGTTCGATCAAGTTGGATGATCTTTAAGGTGGATGGTTCAACTTCAGCATTAATCTTCTAACACACAGACCATGGCATTACATTGGATGACACTCCTGAATCTACCATACAATTGTGCACGTTCCTATTAAAGATTTCGAAAGTTAACAAAAATGGAGGTACATTTCTATGAGTACTAATGGTGGAAGCTTGTGGCTTTTTACTCGCAGCCTCTAAAGCTAATTTATCTACATTTGTTACATTGTTTACAGGAAGGCCTCCCTTCTCATGAGGATCAGAATTGTTCTTAGCGGAAGCCTTCTGAGGAACTTTTGGATTGTTCTGAAAAACTTTGTTACTGCTTGGATTACCGTTTTTTCTATTCTCTGCGATATTCTGTAACATTTTTTGTAGCAGAAATGAAAATTTTAATAATTCATAAACAGAAATGTTAGCCCTTAACATTTTTAGATCTTCAACTAAATCATAATCTAAGTTTGGGTTTACATGACTCTGTTTAGTCTCATCTAGTTTAGACTATTTTGGGGGCAAAGTCGTAGTGTTTTCAGAGGAAGGTTTGTTTGTTGTCTTACTCCTAGTATTGTAGGGATGTACTGTCTCAAAATTAGCTTGAAAAATGCTATCCGAGAAGTGTCCAAAAATGTTCGGAGAAGATTCATCTTCTTCAACTGTCTCTTATTCAACTACTTCCTCAGGGATCTCAGGAGGCATCAAGTTATCCTGGGCTTCTAGAATTGTTTGAATGGCGAATTGCAGGCTTTCTAAATTTAGGCCCTTGGTATTTGAATTAGGCCGGTTGGTGGAAAAAGGCTTCCTAAATGGGGGTTTGTAAGGACCTTTGCTCGAAGAAGCTTCTTCGGCCATCCTTTTCAAATCTATAACTTGATTTGACAGTTTTTGAACGACTTTTGTTAAGTTTTCTAAATCTGAGATTTTAGGTTGTGTTTTATTTTGAGCAGGTCTAGGGAGGATTTCGATTTTCTTTTTGGAAGATGAACTAATCTCTATTTCATTGCTAGTAGTGTCCTTTAAGCTAAGGATGTCTTTCTCAATCTGAATGGCCTCTTCGAAGGCCTCTAACAACGTGGCTTTCTTAGATCGCTTCACCCAAATGGATATACTTTGATGTAAGGATTTAGTATAGTATGCTATGATAAGATTCTCAGCAGGCATCGAATCTGTAGGGATTCGGTTCTTTAGTGTTAAGAATATTTGGTTAAAGTCTTTGATTTTCTCTTTGGGGTTCATTCTTAAACTAGAAATCTCCATGACTAGAACTTTTGGGGACTTATCGTCTCCAAACTTCTCAAGAAAGCAGGATTCGAACTTCTCCCATGACACAATTGTATGGGGATGCTGGGAAAAGTACCAAGTAGAGGCATTGCCCTCAAAAGTATAGGGGAGAAACCTACAGACTATGTCTTCGTGCTCGACATTACGAAGTCTAATGGCTAACATAAATTTTTTAATGTGATCTTCGGCGATCTGTTTAGAGTCAGGGTCAAACTTGGGGAGCCACTTCTCCGGATGTTTGGGTAAGGGATGTTGAGGCCCGGGTACGGCTACTGCATCTTGGTTGAGCCAGGGTCTGGTAGGATTGTTCTGGTTGACCATTGGTGTGGGTGGTGCGGAAGGCTGGGAAGAGGAACTGCCTTCATCATAAGAGTCTTCTCCAGAAGAAGAAGGGGATGATGGAGGTGGTGAGGGTGGTATTCCATATCCTCCTGCAGCAGGAGTGAGGGTTGGATCTGTAGGGTTTAAAGTGAGGTTAGTGCCTCCAAGTTGTTCTCTAATATTAGAGAAATCTAATGGTTGGTCCAAAGGTCTATTTGGTTTTCTTAAATGGGCAAAGGCACTATGTGTTCTTATGAGAGATTGTCGGACAATCTCTTGTACGTCACCACCTGTAGGATTTGGGGTTACTAGTTCAACTGTGATCCGTAGATCGTCGTTTGATGTGGTTGTTGTTTGAGGGACGATGTTTTCATTTGAATGAATTATTGTCACTATAGGTGAGCGGTTGGGTGGTGGAGGAGTCTTACGACTGCCTCATGCCATTAATAATTTCCAGGCCCTCCTTCTAGCGCCATTTGTTGACGTGCGAAATTGACCGCTCGTCAACTGGAGGAGTGAATCCGGTCCGGGGTTGTCTAAATAACCCAAGCCATTTGGATTAATCCACTCCGACAGGTTTAGCGACTCCGTTAGCCGATCTAAGTCCTAGGAAAGTGAAAGCAAAAAAACTAAGCTAAAGAAACTAATCTAAGTGAAAAAACAACTTCTGCAAACTATACACAAATCTAATATATATATACAGTTTACTAACTAATATTATAAAACAATAATTCTACTCATTAAATGTTCATTTATTAATACAATTAAATCTAGATTACATATACAGTATTTACAAAATACAAATTTTAATCGAAATCTGCAAAATCATCTATGAATTGTCTTATGACAGCAAAGCTAACATTTTTGGATTTTTATAACTTTTATGAAATAGAAATAAAACAACAGCTATCTAACTAAGCAATAAAAGTAATAATCTGTACTATATATCTATCTAAACTACAGAGAATCCTCAAATTAATCGACTATTAATTTTCAAATAACAAACTGACCTGAAGTAGCGTTTCCTATTTGTCCTGTGCACAATACTCGATTTAGTTGTTTGATGGGGGAAACCCACACCAGATTTTGCAAAAAGCTTCTCGTAAACAGGAAGCAGCGACGCTCTTGAATATGAATGACAGAACAAACAAGAGATACAACAACAACAATTTTATAGTTTACAGATCATCACATTAAGATAAATCCTACTGCGAAGATTTGTACATAACTGCTTATTTAACAAAGAAGATTAACCTTCTGTTCATTAAATTAAAACAGGGTAATTGTTGTAAGTAAAATAAGAGACATCAAATATGGACAATAGTTAAATCATATCGCATCAACCTGTAACAAATCTTGATATCTAAAGTAGTCAATAATTTGATTACAAATTGAAATGCACAAAAAACTTGAACAAAAGTAAGATAAATTGAAGCTAAACCTGTACAAAAAATCCACTTTCATTCGAGTCTGTATCATCAGTCCATAGTCTCTGTTCTCCCAACAGTGATGGATTGTTTACAAAAAATAATAAGTATATAAAGGCCACAGGATAAAACCTTCCTTGTGGAAATTATCAAAACTGTTTGCACAAAATATGGGAACAATCTTCCAAATTGCTATTGCTAACTAAGACTAACAACCTAATCCAAAACTGTGTAACAAAAGCATGTTCAAAAATGCCATTATCGATCCAATTCCCATTGAAATTAGTGTGTACCTGTAGATGCACAAAAATAAACGATTTTAGATTGTGTTTAATTGTAAAATCAACAGAAATTCAAATTTTATGACTAGCTACAGAATCTCATGATTCTGTAGCTAGTCATTATTTACAAACAAAACCGTATTGAATCAACTCAATCATAACAGAAATATATGTGATTTATAAAACAAATCCTTTATACTAATTCAAAACAAACAAAATCGTTTTAAAATCACTTTTGAAACACCATACCTTGGTTTCAGGGATACGATTTGATCAAGCTATTTTTGAGTTAACAATGGCAGTGGTCGCCTCTACATTTTTTAAAATGACAGAGCCCATGGTCTTCTGCCTTTTATCATTAGCTCACATTCTATCATTTTCTTTGGTTAACACATTTACTTGAGCCTCCAAGGACTTGATTCAGTATTGGAGCAAAGGAACATCTGAATAATATCGGTCGAGGCATGAGTTGCATTGATTGCACTGTGGTTGCTCAAGACGTGTCATTACAGGTGGAGATTCTCCTAATTTACCAGCAGTTTCACTGTCTAGCTTGATCCCGGGGAAGTTAGGGTCACCTTTGAGGCATGGTGGGAGGTTCGATATGTAGTCATAGGGCTCGACAAAGCAGAGGTCGTGTGAGTATGGATACTCCTCGGTTAAAAACCGCTCGATCTCAGAATCTGAATCTTCACTCAATACAATTGGCTTCTGGTCTGTGTTTTGTTCAGGCTTATTGCGAGCACACCTTGATACCCAGCGCACAGCCTTCTTTCCCTTGCCATTGACATCATTGTTACCCTTGCCCTTTTTTCTTGCAAGCCTCTTAACAGGATTAGCACTGTCTTTTGAACATGAGTCAGGCAGGGTGTTGGGTAGGTCATCGTTCGGGTAGGTCAAGGGTTCAACAGCGGGTAAGAGTGTAGAAGGGGGCATGACAGGCCCGACAAGGGTTTCGGTGACCACAGTTTTGTCCACTTGACCAAATTCAAGACTGGCAAAGCCATTCCTCAACAAGAAAGCTTCCCAACAGTCTCCACTCAACCTCAAATGATGGACTATGACAATTTTTATTAAACAATGGTGGAAGAGGCTGGAGTCGGCCTTCTCCCTCTTAAATCATTTAGCCATTTTATACAAACTGCGAAGGAGGAAATGTGGCATATTTAAAGGGAAGTCTATGAAAATCATAAGCAGCCATAGGTGGTATAGAAAAACTAAACCATATCTACCTTCGCATGTAATGAATTGCTTAATAATGGCTAACGAATCATGCCACCTAGACTTAAGAGCTGTGACTAGCATACCTTTGTCACAACTACTGATTTTCCTTGAGGTAAACAGGAGCGTCCATGGCACTTCATCCACCTTCGAATTCTTAAACCATTTCTACCCCTTGGCTGGCATACCAGTGGCTGAGCTGAGGAATTCCTCGTTCAATTCGATTTGGATGTCCCCAACTTTGGCCCTGCATCCATCGAATGTGAGAGAAAATTGCTGAGCGACTTCGAGGTTGAAACCCTCGAATTTTTCAATGAAAACTAACCATCCATTCCTCTTCAGTTCCTCTTGGGCGTTATCAAATAACAACAACATTTGGATTCCATTGGGTTCTATATGCACTACAGGAGCCATAGCAGATAGCACACAGTCAACAGGGTAATCGGTAAGGGGGTTTGACAGGGTAGACACAGGACCAACTTCTCGCAGGTTTTCCCAAAACAAGCAGAGGCAGCCCGAAGTGCAAGGCAGACGTTAATGCTTATGCGTGTGAGGGTGGTGGAGTAAATTGAAACCATGCAAAACTATCATGTTGGCATGTACAATCAACGACGCCTTGGTAATAGTTTCATTCATAACACAATCCAAAGCATTGTAAACCAAATGTCAAATGGATTATCACATAATCATTGAAAGCCATAAAATGCATAACCCAAAAAGATTTTAACCAAATGAAATATCAAATAACCATTTGAAAACCATGGTGTTCATAACCAAAAATCGGTTCGAATGTTAAATCAACAATAGCATTTGTATGATTTGAAATAAACCACTATATCGAACATTGCACCAAGGATTTAATCAAAGACACCAAAAAATCATTGCATCATGAACTTATAACTCGAAACCATATTAACAAAAATGCAAAGTGAATAAAGGTTAGGTGTTTTGATAAATGTATGACCATTAGTGAGTTGGAGGTAAAACATTATGACCATATGAACAAAAGGATTCATAACAATTCAAAAGATCATTCTAATGCCATCAACACAAATCCCAACTGTAGGTTTTCAGGCTTGCAGTCATGAAAATGAAAACGAGAAGTAGATATGCGAAAGCAAAGATACTAGTGTCGTTTTATTTTAAAAAAATTGCGATGAGTATTGAGGGTTCGAAATCCTTGTGTAGGCAGCTTGTAAGGAAAAGATAAAATTGCAGAATGGCTACCAACAGGTGTTGAATATGCTGTGTCATGTGATTGTTATGTGATTTATTTTCATGCTGTTAATAAATTTAATTTCTGTTGAATAAATTATGGTTATATGCTGAATATTAAATTGTACAGGATAATTTTCTCTATTCTCTATTTTAACTTTTGATTTATAAGACTCTGTGGGAAGAGACCTTACACATGGTATCAGAGCCCAGTTTCAGAACTGTAACCTAGGCTTGAACACCCACTTAACTGTGCAATCTGCTCCCAAATCCCTAACCTACAACCTAGAAACCCTTTATTTTAAAGACCTTAAAACCTATGAAGAACTACCCATAGGAACCCAGGAATAGGGAGAGTCTATAAATATAAAAANGGGGGGGAGATTCCTGCAAATTGTCTCACCCTCTGTTTAGGCTACCTGTAAACTATATGCTCACCTGCATGAGTCATAGAGAATCAAACAATCGAATGTTAGTCTTAGAAAATAGAAGTATACAAAGTAAAAGTAAAAGTAGTGATCTGAAAACCAGGTAAATTTCTTGTATTACCTGGTAAAACTCTATTTCAAATGTTGCATCTGAGATGAACTTCACTCGCTTCCATAGAAAGATTCATTTATCCACCTTACATTTCATCGATTCTTACAAGACTCCAACAACCACCTCGAATTTTACACAGGGTTTTAGATCACATGTTTTCAAGTTTTTTCAGGAAGAAAATTTCCTATAATTTAAGCTAAGGTTAACTTTACACAATATACCATTATTCTTACTTCTTAATTTACACAACTACTGATTTTCTTTATGTGTTTTCTAGAGGTTGGACACTTATTACTGTTACAAGATATGGCCTAACCTTGGAGAGGTATTCGAGTTCCAATATACTTGTTATAACTTACGATGTTCTTTCTAGAAATCTGTAAATTGTATTTGATAAAAACTTCTTACAGACTATTCCTTGAAGAGAATTACCTCTATTTAAATAAGGGCATGGTTTTTTTTATTTTTTTATATTACCCAGTGATTCGAAAGGAAACTTGTAATTTATTTATATATATCCATATAAATATAAATATATTGGTTATCTTCCTTGTTGTTTACGTTCTTGTGTTCTAATACAACATAACAAAGATCCTATCTACAATTTATTATAAACCTAAGAGTCAAATATATTAAAAAAAATGCAGGTACAATTTCCGAGCTTAAGGAAAAATGTCTTAAGCATGAAACCGCAATTGAGGGGGAACTCATACAGAATTGAATTACAGGGATCGATCCTTCAGATTCGATAAGTATTCCAGCTTCGGAAAATTCCTCCTCCTTACTTCCTTGCTTAAGAGAGAAATGGGGACGAATACAACGATCTTTCATTCGTCCTTCCTCTGCCAATCTTTAAATCCTCATTCTCCATCACCATCTCCTTGCGTTTCTAATCTCATAAAGCTCAATTTCCGCGAAGAGTGCTGGAGAATTGTAAGCATGCAGCAACAACCCCTTAAAGGCTCAATGAAACCTAGGGCCCTCCCCAGAGCCGAGAAATCCAATGGCGCTTACTCGGAAGAAGAAGAAGCAAAAGATGATGAATCCCTTTAGTCTTCTTCCTACTCCTCGCCCTCTCCCTCGTTGACAATTAACTTTCTCATGCTCTGTCAGATGCTCAAGACCACAAAAAGAATGGGATGGGTCAACCATGGAATACAAAATGCAGAATCCATAGCTGATCACATGTATTGAATGGCTGCAATGGCTTTTATTGTTGCAGATGCTTCTGGGATTAACAAAGACAGGTGTGTGAATATGGAAATCATTCATGATATTGTTAAAGGGTATCGATTTTACCTACAACAATCATTACCCAAGTATCAAGCATCAAGCTCAAAGTCACAAGGCAGCACACAAGCATCAACAACACACCAACACACACGGGTAACCAAAGGTTGGGCTGCGAACGTGCCCACATGGTAGTATGCACCAGCACACAGTCCAGCGCCCAAAGCACCAGAGGCAATGCAAGGTCACAAGAGGGGCACCCAACAAAGCACCAGCACCAGCGCCAACCCACAGGACCTGCAACCACAATGCAGGTCATAAGCCCAACGCCTAATACCAAGCACTAAGCCTTCAATAGCCATAAATGCACATAAAACCCAAAAACAACAAAAGACACTTCACAGAAGAATGAAAAAAAAAAACAACACGTTAAAGATGAAAGAGATGCCTACAAATAAATGAACGAATTATGGAATCAAGTATCCAAGGTGTGGCATCATGGTATTCAGCCGCAAATTACCCATTATAACACTTTTCATCACATACTATTGATCATTCATCGTGGCAAACCTTACAGATTAAACCTAAATTTCACTTGATTTTAGCATGCGCTGAAAAACAAATAAATAAATCGAAGATTAATCAGGATTCGACATTCTTATAGTTATAAAACATTCATAACAGGCCTTTAAACATGGTTATGAGAATATAAAGCGCAATAAAACAAATTTTAGATCACAGATAATAACCTACGCTTTTCATACCCTACTTGGGTTCATCGCCATAGCTTTCGTCGCCTGCACTTAATTTCAGGTCATTTCAGCGTGCATAGATACAAAAAACAAAAGAAGACTTGTGCTAGCAATATAGGAAATGACAGCCTCTGCAACATATATCTCACCCAAAATGCCAAACAACAATCGCCCTGTAATGTATAATTATAGTGTTTTTCTAGGGTTTGACGAGCTCCTCTTTAGGGTTTGAGAAGGAGAAAAAGTGAGCCACCACACCAAGCATCAAACCACACATACAAGCCACGCAAAAATGCAAGCTCAACGCAACCACCGAGCCTAAGACAACATTCCAACACACAACACAACACAACATTCAAGCCAGCGTTCAAGACCAAGCCACAGAGGAGCAGAGGGAACGCACCACTGTACATGATGCACCCTCCAGACCTTGAAACTGTGGACACGGGGTCGGCTGAGCAGGGAGATGGCTATGGTCACCGGCCTCATCCTTCACCTTTGTAGAGCGTTTGAAGAAAAAAAAAATGAGAATGAAAAGGGTCGAGTGAGGCTAGGGTTTGAGGAGATAAAGGCGAGAATAATTTAGGGTTGAGGATGAGAGCCTTGGGAAGGAGAGCGCGTGGACCTCATGCACCCACGATGCCCAACTTCAAATAAAAAAAGAAAATTTTGTTTATTTTTTTTTAATTTCTTTTAAAATTTCTCTTATTTAATAAAAAAAATAAAAATTAATTAATTCTTTTTAAAATTTCTTTTAAATTACGTTTTTTTTTATAGATCATATAAAATTTGTTAAAAAAAATGTTAATTATAAAAAAATAATAATAACTATATAATAATAATAAAGTTATATAAAAAAAAAAAATTGGAGTCCATGGGTTTTGAACCCACAAACACCACCAAGCCCAAGCACCTTGAGAAATGGACCAACACCAATGCGCTCCACATGTTACTTTACAAAATAATTTCATTTATATAAATTAATTAATTATCAATAGTCATAAAGTACTATCCCGAAGTATAATCTCCAATTATCCAAGTTAACCAAGCACTGAGTTCCATGCCCTCAACCATCGAGCCAAGCGCCAAGCCCTTCCATTCCATTCCACCAGCCAAAGCCAAGCACCAAGCCCGCAAGGGAGCATTTTGTGCACAACGTATTAACATTATAAAATTTTAATGTTAATAATGGGTTTGAAACATATGATTATTAATTATATATATATCCCTATGACTAATGAATGTAATAGTGTAACTTTATAATTTATAAAGGTTAAAAGTCCTTGTAGAGTAGCGGGAGTTTGATGCATGTTATGGGCAATAGTCAGGGTAGAATCGAGGTATAATAGAAAGCACCATATGAGGGATCTGATGCACTGTGGCGAGTGTCGTACAGTGCTAGTGTAACTACCAAGCGACAGGGTCAATAGTTTTCTTAAGCGAAGACATCAAGCTTAGACGCTTTAACCCTAACCTAGCCACTTCCCCTAAAGAGAGTAACGTCTGTTTACAGACAAGTAAAAAAAACTTATGCCTAACCCTGTTTTCTAGTTTAAGATGCGCAAATGTGGAATGTCCTTGAACTCACCCTGACAACTTTGGTTGATGCAGGTTAAATCATACAGGATGGTTAGGACTCGAGGAAATTGAGGCAGAGGGACATCATCGTAGGGACCGCCAGCACCGCCACCGCCATCGCCTGGACTATCTCTCATACTGCGCTCTTTGGAGGCCATAAACGAGACTTTAAAGGGACATCAACTAGCAGGGATTGAATTGGAGCCCCAACCATATGGAACAGGTAATCCAGAAGCATCGAGGGATTCAGGGGGAGGACCTCCACCCGAAGACATCACAAGATAATTGCAGAAGATCAAACTTCTGGAGTTTGCCAGGGGTTGTGCCAGTGAATGTGTCGAGGCATGGTTGGAAGGAATGAAAAGGTGTTTTTCCTTAAGAGACTATGCATCCACTTCAAAGGAGAAGATAACAATTTTTCAGTTAAGAGACAGTGCCTTGAACTAGTGGGGCAACCTGGAAACACAACTACATATTACCCCAGACACCATATCTTGGGAACTTTTCGAGGAGAGGTTCCGAAGGAAATATCTACCAACTTACTTTGAGGAACAACAGGTAGAAGCGTTTCATGCTCTAGTACAGGGAAACACAACCGTAGAAGAATATGAGATTAGGTTTATGGAATTGGTCAAATATGTTTCATATATGGATAATAACCAACGACATGTAGAATGCTTTGTCTATGGGTTAAATCCTAAGATAAGGGCTATGGTGCGGATGTGGAAACCGTCTTCAGTAGCAAAAGAAGTGGAAAATGTGCGTTATGCAGAGGAACACATGAACTTAACTGGAGGTACGAGACCGACCTTTCTGCATCATCCTGGATTCATGGGGAAGGCCCCTAGGACATTTCCCAAGGGAGGGGGGCTCAAGGCCACCTCCATATGGTAATAGAGTCACACCAAGGATAGTAGCCGCAGGGATTTCAATGTCAGCGAGTGCAGCATCTCATTCATCACCAATGATGCAGGCAGGTCCACGACCATCTCAGGGAGCAGATAGTAGGGGCAGGGGTTCCAGGGGAAGGAATTCATTTCAGAGACAGTCACAAAATTGTGTGCAGGTTCAATCTCATGTTACCTATTGGGGATGCGGAGGACCCCATTACCAGCGTGACTACCCAGATTTACAATCAGGATTCATGCATAGAGAAGGAAAGGCCCCGATGGGAAGAGCCAGTAGCAGCCACCAGATTTACACAGTGGTTAATAATCGCCAGGCAGAACATCAATCCACGGTGGTGGAGTCATCAGGTATGATAAATCATATCAATGTAGAAATTTTATTTGATTCTGGTGCTACAGATAGTTTCATTTCACCATCTGCATTAGAAAAGAGTGGGTTGGCAGCCTACGAGCACAATGAATTTAAACAAGTCGAGATGGCCTCGGGGGAAAAAAAAGCGGTAGGACCTAGTGTTGATAATTGTATAGTAGACCTAGGAGTGTGTAATACTAGGTTGAAGGTTTACTTTACTTCTCTCGGGGCATATGACCTAATAATTGGAATGGATTGGTTAGAATCTCATCGATCTTTGGTAGATTGTTTCACAAAAAGGGTGCTCTGTGTTGATGACGAAGGAAGGCCAGTAGAGATCCATGGTGTACGGAGAAAGGAGTCATTACACTTTATCTCAACTATGAAGGTTAAGGGATGCTTGAGGCAAGGGTGTTGACTATACATAGTGGAAGTAGTGAATGAAAGGAAGGGACCCTCCTTGGATCAGTACCCGGTATTGTCAGAATTTAAGGATGTTTTTCCGAACAAATTACCAGGGTTCCCTCCTGAGAGGGAGCTTGATTTTACTACTGAGATAAAACCTGGCGCATAACCAATTTCCAAGACTCCGTATCAGATGACAGCAATGGAACTTTGTGAGTTGCAAATGCAGTTGAAGGAGTTACTAGACTTAGGGCTAATAAGGCCCAGTGTCTCACCTTGGGGTGCACCAGTAATTTTTGTAAAGAAGAAGGATGGTTCCTGACGACTGTGTATAGATTACAGGGACTTGAATCGTGCTACAGTGAAAAATAGGTACCCAATGACGTGAATAGATGTCCTCTTTGATCAAATGAAAGGAGCAGCGGTATTCTCAAAGATTGATTTGCGATCAGGGTAACACTAGTTAAGGACTAAGGAAGGTGATATTCCTAAAACTGCCTTTCAAACTCAGTTTGGGCATTATGAGTTTGTTGTAGTACCTTTCAGATTGACCAATGTGCCAGTAGTATTCATGAGCCTCATGAACGGAGTATTCTGGAAGTACTTAGACCGTTTTGTACAAGTCTTTCTAGATGACATCCTCATCTATTCCAAGAACGAAAGAGAACATGAGGAACACTTGCAAGTGGTGTTGTCCTGCCTTAGAGAGAAAAAAATTGTATGGGAAGTTGTCGAAGTGTTCCTTCTTCCAGAAAGAGATCCACTATTTAGGTCATATCATTTCCGGTGAAGGAATATTTGTGGACCCAGAAAAGGTAAAGTCCATTATGGAGTGGCCAGCGCCAAAAAATGCCCATGAGGTGAGAAGCTTCATGGGGCTAGCAAGTTATTATCGAAGATTTGTGGAAGGATTCTCTAAAATAGAGAAACCCATCACCACTTTCTAGTGCAAGGGGTTCAGGTATGAATGGACAGAAGAATGTGATAGTGCATTCATTAAGCTTAAGAGGTTACTAACTAGTGCGCCAATTCTACGAGTGTCGGATTTGGAAAAAGACTTCACAGTTTGCACGGATGCCTCGAAGCAAGGGCTGGGAGCCGTGCTAATGCAAGATGGAGGAGTGATAGCTTATGCATCAAGGAAGTTTAAGAAACACAAAGATCTTTACGCTACTCACGATTTAGAGTTGGCAGCTGTAGTGCTAGCTCTGAAACTTTGGAGGCACTATCTAGTGGGGCGAAACTTTGAGCTCAAAATGGACCGTCAAAGTTTAAAACATCTCTCCACTCAAAGGGATCTGAACGCCAGACAAAAGTGATGGAGTGAGTTTATGAGTGAGTACGATTTTGGTATTTCATACATCAAGGGGAAGGAAAATGTGGTCGCAAATGCCTTGAGTAGGACACCATGAGTCTTCTCCTTGGTACCCTTAAAGGTCAATCTGAGGGAACGTGTGTTGACGCAACTCCAGGTAGATAGTTGGTATTTAAAGGTTACTTAAAATCTCCAAAGTAGGAAGCAATTAAATCCAAAGTATGAAGGATATAGTCTGGAAGTAGACAGACTATTGAGATATCGGGGAAGGATGTACATTCCTGGTGATGGGGATATTCGAAACATCATACTAAAGGAAGCCCATAGAGAAATTTATTGTGCACATCCAGGTGTGAAGAAGATGTACGCAGACATGAGGAAGATTTTCTTTTGGGTAGGCATGAAGCGCGATGTAGTCCATTTTGTCGCCAAGTGCATAGAGTGTCAACAAGTGAAAGCCGACCACCATCACCCGACATGCCTCCTACAACCACATGATGTTCCTATGTCCAAGTGGGAAGTCATCTCTATGGATTTTGTTGTAGGGTTTCTGCTCACATCTCATAGACACAATGCCATTCTTGTGATAGTTGATAAGTTAACCAAAAGTGTTCATTTTATTCCAGTTAGAGACACTTACGATGTCACTGATGTGGCACATGCGTTTGTAAGTGCAGTCATCCATTTGCACGGGATACCTAAGAAGATCATTTCCGATAGGGACTCCAAATTCACTTCTAGGTTTTGTACAAGTTTGCAGTCAGCATTGGGGACCCAGTTGAACTTAAGCACTACTTATCATCCTGAAACAGATGGGAAAACCGAGAGAGTAAATCAAGTCATGGAAGACATGCTTAGGATGTATTTCATGGATAATCAAACCCATTGGGAGAAGTACCTACCTTTGGTAGAGTTTTCCTACAATAACAGTTTTCATAGCTCCATCGAAATGCCACCCTATGAAGCTCTGTATGGAAGGCCATGCAGAACGTCGTTGAGTTGGGATAGATTAGAAGACTGAGTAACAATAGGGCCAGAATTGATTCCAGAGATGGAGGAACATGTGATTCAGATTAGGCAGAGACTAAAGGAATCACAGGATAGGCAGAAAAGTTATGCAGATGCACACAGGACCGATCGAAGTTATAAAGTGGGAGATCAGGTTTTCATTCGTATCAGGCTTAATAAGAGTACCATACAGTTCGGGAAGGGGACAAATTTGTCACCTTGATTTATAGGACCATTCAGAATCCAAGAGAAAATTGGACCCGTTGCCTATCGTCTCGTACTGCCACCCCACCTGCATAAAAATCATAATGTTTTTCATGTATCTGTTCTATGTCATTATGTTGTTGATGAATCACATAAACTAAATTGGAAGGAATTGCAGGTATCGGACGCGGGAACCCTCACGGTAAAACCGTTACACATATTGGACCATAGAGTCCAACAAATCAGGAACCGTCTGGTAGACCAAGTTAAGGTCCAGTGGCACAAGTATAGTCTAGGATCTGCTACTTGGGAAGATGCCGAGACAGTATGACGAGACTATCTCTCACTTTTTTGACCACCTCGAGAATATGTTTCTCGAAGTTTGGGTGTATGTAACACCACCTTTTGACTTAGACAACCAGGATTACCTGAGGCCTACACACTTTTTTTTCTATTCACAAGTGAAACTATAAAATGACACACTTGAACTTTTAAGATGTATGAATGTTTAAATGTATTTGGATAATGATGGATATGATGCAATATATTGTGAGAATGTAAATTTTATGAATGTTTAAATGTTATTGATGATGATGGATATGATGCGATCTACTATGTGAATGTAAATTCTATGAATGTCTAATTGTTATTGATGATGATGGATATGATGNNNNATATTGTGTGAATGAGAATCCTATGAAGGTTTAAATGCTATTAGAATGATGTTGGATATGATGCAATCTATTTTGTAAATGATAATTTTATGAATGGGTGTCGATAATTGAATTATGGGATATTATGAGATCTATTTCTAACTTGAAAACTTTGATGTTAAAATTGTTGCTAGGCGGATACCGAATTGAAATTATGGTTGTATGCGATTACATGATGATAATGCATAGAAATGTATGAGTTTGTGTTACAAACTAATTTGCAGGTTATGGGCTATGAAATAACCAAGGGATAATTATGATGAAAGTGGATGTCATGACCACTGGATGAGAAACAATATGGTATGAATCTTTGTATGTGAAATTATATTGGTTTGGATGCATTGCTATGATATGTGGACCAGTGTAGGACTTCAGGTGGTGAGACTGCCCAAAATTGAATAGACAATGACAAAACTCCCAGCAACATGATGCCACTGTAAATTCCATTGTAGGGTGTGGACCCTAGTCATGATTAGGAGGGGTGGAGGCATTTCCCACCGTGTATCCTCTGAAACCTAAAGTCATGGGAGGACGGTGTTAGCTCACGCTCCCCTAGACATGTGATGATGACTGTCAGTTGCCTGCTGGAGAAGCTTGGTCAAGATAGTGACACTAGTACTTACAGGTTCTATTTGGAGTTAGGTCAATATAGTTGACGCTCTGTAACAACCCTAGCTAAATGACTGATTAATATTTACCAAGTATAATTAATTAAATAATTAACTGTCCTAATATGTATTAGTTAAATAATGATTATTTATTAATAATATTAATTAATTAATTAATTAACTACTTGAATATATGTTGATTAATTAGTTAATTGATTATTAACACATTTAATGTTTAGGGTAAAGAATTAAATACTTAATAACTTTTAATTCATTAATATAAAACTTTACATATGCAGGGGGATGAAGGATTGAGTGGAGGGATAAGGTATTAAATGGAGGGATAAGGTGGGTGGAATTAAAGGAGGGTAGGAGTCGGTGAATTGGGGGAGGATATGAGGGGGCAGAGGCCTTCGGGAGATGATTATGAAATTTTGGGGAGAGGAAGCATTATTCAGATTGAAGGACTGTATTTTCTGTTGGGTATTTTCTGGTTTGGTCTGGAGTTTGGGTGGACTGTTACAGGGGTGCACCAGGTTGCTGGGATTTTTGGGCTTGGGGGCCAGGAATCCTCACGGAATCCTGGAGCTAGGGAACCAGACAGGCTCTATTCCTAGCTGGTAGGGAGGAAAGATTCATTTTTGGGCAGAGTTCAGGCAGAGCAGTAGAGAGGACAACCGGAGATTGGGGTAGCATTAGACAAAGGTATGTAATTTCATGAGGTATGTAATTTCATGAATTTGTTGTGTTATGTGGTTGTTAATTAAATTTACTTTCATGTTGTTGATAAATTTAATTTATGCTTTAATGATGAAATTGTACAGCATATAATTTTCTTTATTCTTTATTTTAGCGTGTGTTTTATAAGGCTCTGTGGGGACAGAGGCCTTACACATGGTATAATAGCCCTGGTTTAAAAACTTGGACCAGGGCCTACCCACCTACCCAATT
>ML816757.1:43948-78584 GCA_009831015.1 Picea engelmannii | reverse complement strand
ATTAATGAAGGAGATTGTTAACAGGCGCCAAGCCATGAGGAAAGACAACTAGGCAGCATTATTTTGCACTATGGTACCAGCGGTCGATAGCCATGAGAGTAGAGCTTTCACAAAGGCCCAAACAACCAATGCGCCAACAGTGGTTACCCAAGATTTGGATAGAGTCCCCTAACCCACGCGCCCAGATTTTGTTGCCAACGCAAATACCCACCAGAAAGGCTTTGATCAAGATTTTGGACATGGTTTTAGAAAAAAAATGAGTATTGTTGGCCTTGTGTACAAGCACTTTGGGAGGGGAATAGTATCCAGGGATCTTAGTTTGGATGTAAACCAGTCTGATGTGGAACGTGTCTATCTTGCACTATACAAAGGTTTCATGGAGGAAATTGATGTTGTAGATAATGGAATTAATTAGCATGATACTGAAGAAAAAAAAACCCAGCAAGATATGAGAGAAATACCATAGGTGGAGTGGCGGGAATAGTGAAAATCTCGTGGGTTGGAGTTAGAAAACACAGAAGTAAGTTTAGGATTAGGGTTTGCTAGGGTTTGAATAGTTGTTGTCTTTATTATTTTTCTATTTTGGCTTGAACAGACGGTAACAGAGGGAGGGGGCACATGGGCCTCATGCAAGGTTCCACGATGCCCAAGGATAATTGATGTTTTTTTTAATTATTATTTTATTTATTTATTTTTATTTATTTTATTTCTATTTATTTACTTACTAGGTTATTAGTTACGTTTAGTTCAATTATATATATATAGAGATATTTAGATATATATAACCATAATATATCTAAAAAAGGGATATTAAAAAAAAAAGATTATAAATTATATATAAAAAAAAATAATATTAAAATATATATATTTTATAAGAGTCATAATTACAAATGGAGGATAATTAATGGAGGATTAGTTATAGTTAGTGGGAAATTAATAATGAATGGAGGGAATATAAAAATATATATATATTGGGAAGGATGGGTTTTGAACCCACGACCACCCACCAAGCCCAAGCCTTAAGAAATGACCAAACACCAACACGCCACACATATCACTTTTACAAAATATATTCACATGTAAATTAATTAATTAGCAATAGTAAGAAAGTACTATCCCAAAGCATAACCTCCCATTATCCAAGTTAACCAAGCATTGAGTTCCATGCCCTCAACCATCGAGCCAAGCACCAAGTCCTTCCATTCCATTCCACCAGTCAAAGCCAAGCACCAAGCCTGCAAGGGAGCATTTTGTGCACAACGTATTAACATTATAAAATTTTAATGTTAATAATGGGTTTGAAACCTATTATTATTAATCAAATATATATATCCCCTTGATTAATGAATGTAATAGCGTAACTTTATAATTTACAGGTTAAAAGTCCTTGTAGAGTAGCGGGAGTTTGATGCAGGTTATGGGAAATAGTCAAGGTAGAATAGGGGTATAATAGAAAGCACCATATAAGGGATCTGATGCACTGTGGTGAGTGTGGTACATTGCTAGCATAACTACTAGGGAGAGGGTCAATAGTTTTCTTAGGTGAAGAAATCAAACTTATACGCTTTAACCCTAACCTACCCACCTCCCCTAAAGAGAGTAATGTCTGTTTACAGACAAGTAAAAAAAACTTACGCCTAACCTTGTTTTCTAGTTTAAGTTGCACACATGTGAAATGTCCTTGAACTCACCCTGACAACTTTGGTTGATGTAGGTTAAATCATACAGGATGGTTAGGACTCGAGTCAATCAAGGCAGAGGGGCATCGTCGCAGGGATCGCCAGCGCCGCCACCACCATCGCCTGAACTAGCTCTCATACTACGCTCTTTGGAGGCCATAAATGAGACTTTAAAGGGGCGTCAACCAACGGGGATCAAAGTGGAACCCCCACCATCTGGAACGAGTAATCCAGAAGCATCGAGGGATTCAGGGGGAGGACCTCCACCCGAATATATCACTAGAGAACTGTAGAAGATCAAACTTTCGGAGTTTGCCGGGGGTCGTACTAGTGAACGTGTCGAGGCATGGTTGGAAGGCATGAAAAGGTGTTTTGCCTTAAGGGACTATGCATCCACTTCAAAGAAAAAGATAGCAATTTTTTCAGTTGAGAGATAGTGCCTTGAACTGGTGGGGCAACCGGGAAAGGCAACTACATCTTACCCCGGACACCGTATCTTGGGAAATTTTCAAGGAGAGGTTTCGAAGGAAATATTTGCCAGCTTACTATGAGGAACAACAGGTAGGAGCATTTCATGCCTTAGTACAGGGAAATAGAATTGTAGAAGAATATGAGATCAGGTTTATGGAATTGGTCAAATATGTTTCATATATGGATAATGACCAACGACAGGAAAAACACTTTGTCTATGGGTTAAACCCTAAGATAATGGCTATGGTGCAGATGTGGAAACCGTATTTGGTAGCAGAAGTTGTGGAAAATGCGCGTTATGCAGAGGAACACATGAACTTAACCAGAGGTATGAGACCAACCTTTCTACATCATCCTGGATTCATGGGGAAGGCCCCTAAGACATTTCCCAGGGGAGGGGGCTCAAGGCCACCTCCATATGGTAATAGAGTCGCACCAAGGATAGTAGCCACATGGATTTCAATGGCAGTGAGTGCAGCATCTCATTCATCACCAACGGTGCAGGCAGGTCCACGACCATCTCAGGGAGCAGCTAGTAGGGGCAAGGGTTCCAGGGGAAGGAACTCATTTTAGAGACAGTCACAGAACAGTGCGCAAGTTCAATCTCGTGTTACCTGTTGGGGGTGCGGACGACCCCATTACCAGTGTGACTGCCCAGAGTTACAATCAGGATTTGTGCATAGAGAAGGAAAGGCCCCGATGGAAAGAGCAAGTAGCCAACACTAGATTTACGTAGCGGTTAATAATCACCAAGCCGAACATCAATCCACGGTGGTGGATTCATTAGGTACGCTAAATCATATCAATGTTAAGATTTTATTTGATTCTGGTGCGACAGATAGTTTCATTTCACCATCTTCATTAGAAAAGAGTGGGTTAGCAGCCTACGAGCACGATGACTTTAAATAAGTCAAGATGGCTTTGGGGGAAAAACAAGTGGTAGGACCTAGTGTTGATAATTGTATAGTAGACCTAGGAGTGTGTACTACCAGGTTGAAGGTATACGTCACTACTCTCAGGGCATATGACCTAATCATTGGAATGGATTGGTTAGAAGCTCATCGAGCTTTGGTAGATTGTTTTGCAAAAAGGGTGCTTTGTGTCGACGATGAAGGAAGACCAGTAGAGATCCAGGGTGTACGGAGAAAGGTGTCATTACGCTTTATCTCAACTACGAAGGTTAAGCGATGCTTGAGGCAAGGGTGTCGATTATATGTAGTAGAAGCAGTGAATGAAAGGAAAGGACCCTCCTTGGATTAGTACCCGGTATTGTCAGAATTTAAGGATGTTTTCCCGAACGAGTTATCAGGGTTACCTCCTGAGAGGGAGCTTGATTTTACTATTGAGCTAAGACCTGGTGCATAACCAATTTCCAAGACTCCATACTAGATGACAGCGCCGGAACTTTGTGAGTTGCAAATGTAGTTGAAAGAGTTACTGGACTTAGGGCTAATAAGGCCCAGTGTCTCACCTTGGGGTGCACCAGTAATTTTTGTAAAGAAGAAGGATGGTTCCTTACAATTGTGTTGAGACTACAGAGACTTGAACCGTGCTACAGTGAAAAATAGGTACACAATGCCACGAATAGATGACCTCTTCGATCATATGAAAGGAGCAATGGTATTCTCAAAGATTGATTTGCGATCAAGGTATCACCAGTTAAGGATTAAGGAAGACGATATTCCTAAAATCACCTTTCGAACCCGATTTGGACATTACGAGTTCATCGTGGTACCTTTCGGATTGACCAATGCGCCAACAGTATTGATGAGCCTCATGAATGGCGTATTCCGGAAGTACTTAGACCATTTTGTACAAGTCTTTCTAGATGACATCCTCATCTATTTCAAGAATGAAAGAGAACGTGAGGAACACTTGCGAGTGGTGTTGTCCTTCCTTAGAAAGGACAAATTGTATGGGAAGTTGTTGAAGTGCTCCTTCTAGAAAGAGATCCAGTATTTAGGTCATATCATTTCCAGTGAAGGAATATCTGTGGACCCAGAAAAGGTCAAGGCCATTATGGAGTGGCCAGTTGCAAAAAATGCCCATGAGGTGAGAAGCTTCATGGGGTTAGCAGGTTATTATCGGAGATTTGTGGAAGGATTCTCAAAAATAGCGAAACCCATCACCACTTTGCAGTGCAAGGGGGTCAGGTATGAATGGACAAAAGAATGTGATAGTGAATTCATCGAGCTTAAGAGGTTACTAACTAGTGCGTCAATTCTACGAGTGTCGAATACGGAAAAGGACTTCACAGTCTGCACGGATACTTCGAAGCAAGGGTTGGGGGCCGTGCTAATGCAGGATGGAGGAGTGATAGCTTATGCATCAAGGAAGTTGAAGAAACACGAAGAGCTTTACACTACTCATGATTTAGAGTTGGCAACTGTAATGCTAGCTATGAAACTTTGGAGGCACTATCTTGTGGGGCAAAACTTTGAGCTCAAAACGGACCATCAAAGTTTGAAACATCTCTTCATTCAAAGGGATCTTAATGCCAGACAAAGGCGATGGAGTGAGTTTATGAGTGAGTACGATTTTGGTATTTCATACATCAAGGGAAAGGAAAATGTGGTCATAGATGCCTTGAGTAGGAGACCACGTGTCTTCTCCTTGGTACCCTTAAAGGTCAATCTCAGGGAATGTGTGTTGATGCAACTCCAAGGAGACAGTTGGTATTTAAAGGTTACCTCAAACCTCCTGAGTGGGAGTAAATTAAATCCAAAGTACGAAGGATATATTTTGGAAGCAGATGGACTATTGAGATATCGGGGAAGTATGTACATCCCTGAAGATCGGGATATTTGAAGCATCATACTGAAGGAATCCTATAGAGCACTTTATTGTGTGCATCCGGGTGTGAAGAAGATGTACGCGGACATGAGGAAGCTCTTCTTCTGGGTAGGCATGAAGCGCGATGTAGTCCATTTCGTCACCAAGTGCTTAGAGTGTCAACAAGTGAAAGTTGACCACCACCACCCGGCAGGCCTCCTACAACCACATGATGTTCCTATGTCCAAGTGGGAAGTTATTTCTATGAATTTTGTTGTGGGGTTGTCGCTCACATCTCATAGACACAATTCCATTCTTGTGATAGTTGATAAGTTAACCAAGAGTGCTCATTTTATTCCAATTAGAGACACTTACGATGTCACTAATGTGGCATGTGTGTTTGTAAGTGAGGTTATCCGTTCGCACGAGATACCTAAGAAGATCGTTTCAGATAGGGACTCCAGATTCACTTCCAGGTTTTGGACAAGTTTATAGTCAGCGTTGGGGACCGAGTTCAACTTAAGCACAGCTTATCATCCTGAAATAGATGGGAAAACTGAGAGGGTAAATCAAGTCATGGAAGACATGCTTAGGATGTATGTCATCGATAATCAAACCCATTGGGAGAAGTACCTACATTTGGTAGAGTTTGTCTACAATAACAGTTTTCATAGCTCCATCGGAATGCTACCCTACGAAGCTCTGTATGGAAGGCCATGTAGAACGTCGTTGAGTTGGGATAGATTAGAATACCGAGTAACAATTGGGCCTGAACTAGCTCTCATACTACACTCTTTGGAGGCCATAAATGACACTTTAAAGGGGTGTCAACCAACAGGGATCAAAGTGGAACCGCCACCATTTGGAATGGGTAATCCAGAAGCGTCAAGGGATTAAGGGGGAGGACCTCCACCTGAAGATATCACTAGAGAAATGTAGAAGATCAAAGTTTCGGAGTTTTCCGGGGGTCGTGCCAGTGAACGTGTCGAGGCATGGTTGGAAGGCATGACAAGGTGTTTTGCCTTAAGGGACTATGCGTCCACTTCAAAGGCAAAGATAACGATTTTTTCAGTTCAAAGATAGTGCCTTGAACTGGTGGGGAAACCTGGAAAGGCAACTGCATCTTACCCCAGACACCGTATCTTGGGAACTTTTCGAGGAGAGGTTTCAAAGGAAATATCTGCCAACTTACTATGAGGAACAACAGGTAGGAGCGTTTCATGCCTTAGTACAGGGAAATAGAACTGTAGAAGAATATGAGATCAGGTTTGTGGAATTGGTCAAATATGTTTCATTTATGGATAATGACCAACGATAGGCAATACACTTTGTCTATGGGTTAAACCCTAAGATAATGGCTATGGTGCAGATGTGGAAACCGTCCTTGGTAGTAGAAGTTGTGGAAAATGTGCGTTATGCGAAGGAGCACATGAACTTAACCAGAGGTATGAGACCGGCCTTTCCGCATCGTCCTGGATTCATGGGGAAGGCCCCTAAGACATTTCCCAAGGGAGGGGGCTCAAGGACACCTCCATTTTGTAATAGAGTCGCACCAAGGATTGTAGCCATAGGGATTTCAATGGTAGCGAGTGCAGCATCTCATTCATCACCAATGGCGCAGGCAGGACCATGACCATCTCAGGGAGAAGCTAGTAGGGGCAAGGGTTCCAGCGGAAGGAACTCATTTCAGAGACTTTCACAGAACAGTGTGCAGGTTCAATCTTGTCTTACCTGTTGGTGGTGCGGAGGACCCCATTACCAGTGTGACTGCCTAGAGTTACAATCAGGATTTGTGCATAGAGAAGGAAAGGCCCCGATGGGAAGAGCAAGTAGCAGGCACCAGGTTTACGTAGCGGTTAATAATCGCCAGGCCGAACATCAATCCACGGTGGTGGAGTCATTAGGTTCGCTAAATCATATCAATGTTAAGATTTTATTTGATTCTGGTACGACAGATAGTTTCATTTCACCATCTGCATTAGAAAAGAGTGGGTTGGCAGCCTACGAGAACGATGAATTTAAATAAGTCGAGATGTCTTTGGGGGAAAAACAAGTGGTAGGACCTAGTGTTGATAATTGTATAGTAGACCTAGGAGTGTGTACTACCAAGTTGAAGGTATATTTCACTGCTCTCAGGGCATATGACCTAATCATTGGAATGGATTGGTTAGAATCTCATCGAGCTTTGGTAGATTGTTTCACAAAAAGGGTGCTTTGTGTTGACGATGAAGGAAGACCAGTAGAGATCCAGGGTGTACGGAGAAAGTTGTCATTACACTTTATCTCAACTATGAAGGTTAAGCGATTCTTGAGGCAAGGGTGTCGACTATATGTAGTAGAAGCAGTGAATGAAAGGAAGGGACCCTCCCTGGATCAGTACCCGGTATTGTTAGAATTTAAGGATGTTTTCCCAAACGAGTTATTAGGGTTACATCCTAAGAGGGAGCTTGATTTTACTATTGAGCTAAAACCTGGTGCATAACCAATTTCCAAGAATCCATACCAGATAATAGCATCGGAACTTTGTGAGTTGCAAATGCAGCTGAAAGAGTTACTGGACTTAGCGCTAATAAGGCCCAGTGTCTCACCTTGGGGTGAACCAGTAATTTTTGTAAAGAATAAGGATGGTTCCTAACGATTGTGTAGAGACTACAGGGACTTGAACCGTGCTACAGTGAAAAATAGGTACCCAATGCCACGAATAGATGACCTCTTAGATCAGATGAAAGGAGCAGTGGTATTCTCAAAGATTGATTTGTGATCGGGGTATCACCAGTTAAGGATTAAGGAAGGCGATATTCCTAAAACCACCTTTCGAACCCGGTTTGGACATTACGAGTTTGTCATGGTAGCTTTTCGATTGACCAATGCGCTAGCAGTATTCATGAGCCTCATGAACGGTGTATTCCGGAAGTACTTAGACTGTTTTGTACAAGTCTTTCTAGATGACATCCTCATTTGTTCCAAGAATGAAAGAGAACATGAGGAACACTTGCAAGTGGTGTTGTCCTTCCTTAGAAATAACAAATTGTATGGGAAGTTGTCAGAGTGCTCCTTCTTCCAGAAAGAGATCCACTATTTAGGTCATATCATTTCCGGTGAAGGAATATCTGTGGACCCAGAAAAGGTCAAGGCCATTATGGAGTGGCCAGTGCCAAAAAATGCCCATGAGGTGAGAAGCTTCATGGGGTTAGCAGGTTATTATCGGAGATTTGTGGAAGGATTCTCAAAAATAGCGAAACCCATCACCACTTTGCAGTGAAAGGGGGTCAGGTATGAATGGACAGAAGAATGTGATAGTGCATTCATCGAGCTTAAGAGGTTACTAACTAGTGCGCCAATTCTACGAGTGCCGGATACGGAAAAGGACTTCACAGTCTGCACAGATGCTTCGAAGCAAGGGTTGGGGGCCATGCTAATGCAGGATGGAGGAGTGATAGATTATGCGTCAAGGAAGTTGAAGAAACATGAAGATCTTTACGCTACTCATGATTTAGAGTTGGCAACTGTAATGCTAGCTCTCAAACTTTGGAGGCACTATCTTGTGGGGTGAAACTTTGAGCTCAAAACAGACCATCAAAGTTTAAAACATATCTTCACTCAAAGGGATCTTAATGCCAGACAAAGGTGATGGAGTGATTTTTGAGTGAGTACAATTTTGGTATTTCATACATCAAGGGAAAGGAAAATGTGGTCATCGATGCCTTGAGTAGGAGACCACGTGTCTTCTCCTTGGTACCCTTAAAGGACAATCTGAGGGAACGTGTGTTGACGCAACTCCAAGGAGACAGTTTGTATTTAGAGGTTACTTCAAACCTCCAGAGTGGGAGGAAATTAAATCCAAAGTACGAAGGATATAGTTTGGAAGTAGACGGACTATTGAGATATCGAGGAAGGACATACATCCCTGAAGATGGGGATATTTGAAGCATCATACTGAAGGAATCCTATAGAGAACTTTATTGTGTGCATTCGTGTGTGAAGAAGATGTACGCAGACATGAGGAAGCTCTTCTTCTAGGTAGGCATGAAGCACGATGTAGTCCATTTCATCGCCAAGTGCCTAGAGTGTCAAAAAGTGAAAGCTAACCACCACCACCCAGCAGGCCTCCTACAACCACATGATGTTCCTATGTCCAAGTGGGAAGTCATTTCTATGAATTTTGTTATGGGGTTGCCTCTCACATCTCATAGACACAATGCCATTCTTGTGATAATTGATAAGTTAACCAAGAGTGCTCATTTTATTCCGGTTAGAGACACTTACGATGTCACTGATGTGGCATGTGTGTTTGTAAGTGAGGTTATCCGTTTGCACGAGATACCTAAGAAGATCATTTCAGATAGGGACTCCAGATTCACTTCCAGGTTTTGGACAAGTTTGTAGTCAGCATTGGGGACCCAGTTGAACTTAAGCATAGCTTATCATCCTGAAATAGATGGGAAAACTGAGATGGTAAATCAAGTCATGGAGGATATGTTTAGGATGTATGTCATCGATAATCAAACCCATTGGGAGAAGTACCTACCTTCGGTAGAGTTTGTCTACAATAACAGTTTTCATAGCTCCATCGGAATGCCACCCTACGAAGCTCTGTATGGAAGGCCATGTAAAACGTCATTGAGTTGGGATAGATTATAATACCGAGTAACAATTGGGCCTGAACTAGCTCTCATACTACACTCTTTGGAGCCCATAAATGAGACTTTAAAGGGGTGTCAACCAACAGGGATCAAAGTGGAACCCCCACCATCTGGAACGGGTAATCCAGAAGCGTCGAGGGATTCAAGGGGAGGACCTCCACCCGAAGATATCACTAGAGAACTGCAGAAGATCAAACTTTTGGAGTTTGTCGGGGGTCATGCCAACGAACGTGCCGAGGCATGGTTGGAAGGCATGACAAGGTGTTTAGCCTTAAGGGACTATGCATCCACTTCAAAGGCAAAGATAGTGATTTTTTTAGTTTAGAGACAGTGCCTTGAACTGGTGGGGCAACCTGTAAAGGCTACTACATCTTACCCCGGACACCGTATCTTGGGAACTTTTCGAGGAGAGGTTTTGAAGGAAATATCTGACAGCTTACTATGAGGAACAACAGGTAGGAGCATTTCATGCCTTAGTACAGGGAAATAGAAATGTAGAAGAATATGAGATCAGGTTTATGGAATTGGTCAAATACGTTTCGTATATGGATAATGACCAACGATAGGCAAAACACTTTGTCTATGGGTTAAACCCTAAGATAAGGGCTATGGTGTAGATGTGGAAACCGTATTTGGTAGCAGAAGTTGTGGAAAATGCACGTTATGCAGAGGAGCACATGAACTTAACCAGAGGTATGAGACCGACCTTTCCGCATCGTCCTGGATTCGTGGGGAAGGCCCCTAAGACATTTCCCAGGGGAGGGGGATCAAGACAACCTCCATATGGTAATAGAGTCGCACCAAGGATAGTAGCCAGAGGGATTTCAATGGTAGCGAGTGCAGCATCTCATTCATCACCAATGGCGCAGGCAGGTCCACAACCATCTTAGGGAGAAGCTAGTAGGGGCAAGGGCTCCAGGGGAAGGAACTCATTTCAGAGACAGTCACATAACAGTGTGCAGGTTCAATCCCGTGTTACCTGTTGGGGGTGCAGAGGACCCCATTACCAGTGTGACTGCCCAGAGTTACAATCAGGATTTGTGCATAGAGAAGGAAAGGCCCCGATGGGAAGAGCAAGTAGCAGGCACCAGATTTACGTAGCGGTTAATAATTGCCAGGTCGAACATCAATCCACGGTGGTGGAGTCATTAGGTAGGCTAAATCATATCAATGTTAATATTTTATTTGATTCTGGTGTGACAGATAGTTTCATTTCACCATCTACATTAGAAAAGAGTGGGTTGGCAGCTTACAAGCACGATGAATTTAAACAAGTTGAGATGGCTTTGGGGGAAAAACAAGTGGTAGGACCTAGTGTTGATAATTGTATAGTAGACCTAGGAGTGTGTACTACCAGGTTGAAGGTATACGTCACTGCTCTTAGGGAGTATGACCTAATCATTGAAATGGATTGGTTAGAAGATCATTGAGCTTTGGTAGATTGTTTCGCAAAAAGGGTGCTTTGTGTCGACGATGAAGGAAGACCAATAGAGATCTAGGGTGTACGGAGAAAGGTGTCATTGTGCTTTATCTCAACTATGAAGGTTAAGCGATGCATGAGGCAAGGGTGTCAACTATATGTAGTAGAAGTAGTGAATGAAAGGAAGGGACCCTCCTTGGATCAGTGCCCGGTATTGTCAGAATTTAAGGATGTTTTCCCGAACGAGTTATCAGGGTTACCTCTTGAGAGGGAGCTCGATTTTACTATTGAGCTAAGACCTAGTGCATAACCAATTTCCAAGACTCCATACCGGATGACAACGCCGAAACTTTGTGAGTTGCAAATGCAGTTGAAAGAGTTAATGGACTTAGGGCTAATAAGGCCCAGTGTCTCAACTTGGGGTGCACCAGTAATTTTTGTAAAGAAGAAGGATGGTTCCTTACGATTGTGTAGAGACTACAGGGACTTGAACCATGCTACAGTGAAAAATAGGTACCCAATTCCACGAATAGATGACCTCTTCGATCAGATGAAAGGAGCAGTGGTATTCTCAAAGATTGATTTGCGATCAGGATATCACCAGTTAAGGATTAAGGAAGGTGATATTTCTAAAACCACCTTTCGAACCCAGTTTTGACATTAAGAGTTCGTCGTGGTACCTTTCGGATTGACCAATGTGCCAGCAGTATTCATGAGCCTCATGAACAACGTATTCTGGAAGTACTTAGACCATTTTGTACAAGTCTTTCTAGATGACATCCTCATATATTCCAAGAAAGAAAGAGAACATGAGGAACACTTACAAGTGGTGTTGTCCTTCCTTAGAAAGAACAAATTGTATGGGAAGTTGTCGAAGTGATCCTTCTTCCAGAAAGAGATCCACTATTTAGGTCATATCATTTCCGGTGAAGGAATATCTATGAACCCAGAAAAGGTCAAGGCCATTATGGAGTGGCCAGTGCCAAAAAATGCCCATGAGGTGAGAAGCTTCATGGGGTTAGCAGGTTATTATCGGAGATTTGTGGAAGGATTCTCAAAAATAGCGAAACCCATCACCACTTTGCAGTGCAAGGGGGTCAGGTATGAATGGACAGAAGAATGTGATAGTGCATTCATCGAGCTTAAGAGGTTACTAACTAGTGTGCCAATTCTACGAGTGTCGGATACGGAAAAGGACTTCACAGTCTGAACGGATTCTTCGAAGCAAGGGTTGGGGGCCGTGCTAATGCAGGATGGAGGAGTGATAGCTTATGCGTCAGGGAAGTTGAAGAAACACGAAGAGATTTACGCTACTCATGATTTAGAGTTGGCAACTGTAATGCTAGCTATGAAACTTTGGAGGCACTATCTTGTGGGGCGAAACTTTGAGCTCAAAACGGACCATCAAAGTTTAAAACATCTCTTCACTCAAAGGGATCTTAATGCCAGACAAAGGCGATGGAGTGAGTTTATGAGTGAGTACGATTTTGGTATTTCATACATCAAGGGAAAGGAAAATGTGGTTATAGATGCCTTGAGTAGGAGACCACATGTCTTCTCCTTGGTACCCTTAAAGCTCAATCTTAGGGAACGTGTGTTAATGCAACTCCAAGGAGACAATTGGTATTTAGAGGTTACCTCAAACCTCCAGAGTGGGAGGAAATTAAATCCAAAGTACGAAGGATATAGTTTGGAAGCAGACGGACTATTGAGATATCGGGGAAGGATGTACATCCCTGAAGATCGGGATATTTGAAGCATCATACTGAAGGAATCCTATAGAGCACTTTATTGTGTGCATCCGGGTGTGAAGAAGATGTACACAGACATGAGGAAGCTCTTCTTATGGGTAGGCATGAAGTGCGATGTAGTCCATTTCGTCGCCAAGTGCCTAGAGTGTCAACAAGTGAAAGATGACCACCACCACCCGGCAGGCCTCCTACAACCACATGATGTTCCTATGTCCAAGTGGGAAGTCATTTCTATGAATTTTGTTGTGGGGTTGCCGCTCACATCTCATAGACACAATGCCATTGTTGTGATAGTTGATAAGTTAACCAAGAGTGCTCATTTTATTCTGGTTAGAGACACTTACGATGTCACTGATGTGGCATGTGTTTTTGTAAGTTAGGTTATCCGTTTTCACGAGATACCTAAGAAGATCATTTCAGATAGGGACTCTAGATTCACTTCTAGGTTTTGGACAAGTTTGTAGTTAGCATTGGGGACCCAGTTGAACTTAAGCACAGCTTATCATCCTGAAATAGATGGGAAAACTGAGAGGGTAAATCAAGTCATGGAAGACATGCTTAGGATGTATGTCATCGATAATCAAACCCATTGGGAGAAGTACCTACCTTTGGTAGAGTCTATCTACAATAATAGTTTTCATAGCTCCATCAAAATGCCACCCTACGAAGCTCTGTATGGAAGGCCATGTAGAACGTCATTGAGTTGGGATAGATTAGAAGACCGAGTAACAATTGGGCCAGAATTGATTCAAGAGATGGAGGAACAGGTGATTCAGATTAGGCAGAGACTAAAGGAAGCACAGGTTAGGTAGAACATTTATGTGGATGCACACAGGACTGACCGAAATTATAAAGTGGGAGACCAGGTTTTAATTCATATCAGGCCTAATAAGAGTACCATTCTATTCGGGAAGGGGACAAAGTTGTCACCTCGATTTATAGGACGGTTCATAACCAAAGAGAAAATTGGACCCGTTGCCTATTGTCTCATACTGCCACCCCACTTGCATAAAACTCATAATGATTTTCATGTATATGTTTTACATCATTATGTTGCTGATGAATCACATAAGCTAAATTGGAAGGAATTGTAGGTATCAAACGTAGGAACTCTCACGGTAGAATTGTTACGCATATTGGACCATAGAGTCCGATAGTTTAGGAATCGTCTGGTAGACCAGGTTAAGGTCCAATGGGACAAGTATAGTTCGAGATCTGCTACTTGGGAAGACGCCGAGACACTATGATGAGATTATCCCTCACTTTTTTGACCACCTCGAGAATATGTTTCTCGAAGGTTGGGTGTATGTAACACTACCTTTTGACTTGGACAACCAGGATTACCTGAAGCCTAAACACCTTTATTTTCTATTCACAAGTGAAACTATTAAATGATACACTTGAACTTTCAAGATGTAAGAATCTTTATGAATGTTTAAATGTATTTGGATAATGATGGATATGATGTGATATATTGTGAGAATGTAAATTTTATGAATGTTTAAGTATTATTGATGATGATGGATATGATGCGATCTACTATGTGAATGTAAATTCTATGAATGTCTAATTGTTATTGATGATGATGGATATGATGCGACATATTGTGTGAATGAGAATCCTATGAAGGTTTAAATGCTATTAGAATGATGTTGGATATGATGCAATCTATTTTGTAAATGATAATTTTATGAATAGGTGTTGTCAATTGGATTATGGAATATTATGAGATCTATTTATAACTTGAAAACTTTGATGTTAAAGTTGTTGATACACGGATACCGAATTGAAATTATGATTGTATGCAATTACATGATGATAATGAATAGAAATGTATGAGTTTGTGTTACAAACTAATCTGCAAGTTATGGGCTATGAAATAGCCAAGGGATAATGATGATGAAAGTGGATGTCATGACCACTAGCCGAGAAACATTATGGTATGAATCTTTGTATGTGAAATTATATTAGTTTGGATGCATTGCTATTATATGTGGACCAATGCAGGATTTCAGGTGGTGAGGCTGCCCAAAACTGAATAGACGATGACAAAAATCCCAGCAACATGGTGCCACTGTAAATTCCATTGTAGGGTGTGGACGCTAGTTATGATTAGGAGAGGTGGAGGCATTTCCCATCGTGTATCCTCCGAAACCTGAAGTCATGGGAGGATGATGTTAGCTCACGCTCCCCTAGACGTGTGATGATGACTGTCAGTTTCCTGCTGGGGAAGCTTGGTCAAGATAGTGACACTTCCGCTTACAGGTTCTATTTGGAGTTAGGTCAATATAGTTGACGCTCCAAGATAGTCTAGCAGAGGAAGGATATGAATGGAAGATGGAAGTAAGTTATGGAGGAAGGATGCGTAGAAATAGTTGAGAGTGTATGGTGATTTGTCTTATGTTGGAACTTATTGTTTTCCTTCTGAAAAGAAAATGTATATATATATGAATATTCATAATTATGTAACTAAACTACAATTGTCTAAATAACATTGTTGAGCTAGATAATTGTAATTAAAAGATTTCGCAAACATTTGATTGGTTTATTGTCTTTTATAAAATGAATAGTCTTGTTGAATGGATAGGATGCTATGGAAATTACTATAGAGATGATAGTTATTGATATTAGTACATGAACGAGACTTGTATGTACTAGCTACACATGGATTTATTGCACATGTACACTAGTATGTATGAGTTTCTTGGCTTACTTACTAATAATGTCGGTTATTTGTTAGGAATGTGTGAATCATGTTTCTTTTCCTGTGTATCATAAAATACTTTAACTTTGGGATGAAGTTTCCTGAAGTGTGGGTGTATGTAACAACCCTAGCTAAATGATTGCTTAAGATTTACCAAGTATAATTAATTAAATAATTAACTATCCTAATATGTATTAGTTAAATAATGATTATTTATTAATAATATTAATTAATTAAATAATTAACTACTTGAATATATGTTTACTAATTAGTTAATTGATTGATTAACACATTTAATGTTTAGGGTAAAGAATTAAATACTTAATAACTTTTAATTCATTAATATAAAACTTTACGTATGCAAGGGGATGAAGCATTGAGTGGAGGGATAAGGTATTAAATGGAGGGATAAGGTGGGTGGCATTAAAGGAGGGTAGGAGTCAGTGAATGGAGGGAGGATATGAGGGGGCAGAGGCCTTCGTGAGATGATTATGAAATTTTGGGGAGAGGAAGCATTATTCAGAGGGAAGGACTGTATTTTATGTTGGGTATTTTTTGGTTTGGTCTGGAGTTTGGGTGGACTATTGCAGGGGTGCACCAAGTTGCTGGGAGTTTTGGGCTCGGGGACCAGGAATCCTCACGGAATCCTGGAGCTAGGGAGTTGGACAGGCTCTGTTCCTAGCTGGCAAGAAGGAAAGATTCAGTTTTGGGTAGAGTTCGGGCAGAGCGGCGGAGAGGACAACCGAAGATTGGAGAATTAGCATCAGAAAGAGGTATGTGATTTCATGAATTTGTTGTGTTATGTGGTTGTTAATTAAATTTACTTTCATGTTGTTGATAAATTTAATTTTTGCTTTAATGATGAAATTGTACAGCATTTAATTTTCTTTATTCTTTATTTTAGCGCGTGTTTTATAAGGCTTTATGGCGACAGAGGCCTTACACGCTCCAAAATAGTCCAACAGAGGAAGGATAGGAATGGAAGATGGAAGTAAGTTAGGGAGGAAGGATGAGTAGAAATAGTTGAGACTGTATGGAGATTTGTCTTATGGTGGAATTTATTGTTTTCCTTCTGAAAATAAAATGGGTATATATATGAATATTCATAATTATGTAACTAAACTACAATTGTCTAAATAACATTGTTGAGCTAGATAATTGTAATTAAAGGATTTCACAAACATTTGATTGTTTTATTGTCCTTTATAAAATGAATAGTCTTGTTGAATGGATTGGATGCATATGGAAATTACTATAGAGATGATGGTTATTGATATTAGTACATGAACGAGACTTGTATGTACTAGCTACACATGGATTTCTTGCACATGTACACTAGTATGAATGAGTTTCTTGGCTTACTTACTAATAATGTTAGTTATTTGTTATGAATGTGTGAACCATGTTTCTTTTCCCTTGTATCATAAAATACTTTAACTTCGGGACAAAGTTTCCTGAAGGGTGGGTGTATGTAACAACCCTAGCTAAATGATTGCTTAAGATTTATCAAGTATAATTAATTAAATAATTAACTGTCCTAATGTGTATTAGTTAAATAATGATTATTTATTATTAATATTAATTAATTAATGAATTAATTATTTATTGCTTAATATATGTTGATTAATTAGCACATTTAATGGTTGGGTAACAAATTAAAGACTTAATAACTTTTAATTTATTATTAGAAAACTTTACGTATGCAAGGATAAAGCATTGAATGGAGGGATAGGGTATTGAATGGAGGGATAAGGCATTAAATGGAGGGATAAGGTGGGTGGCATTAAATGAAGGTAGGAGGCGGTGAATGGGAGGAGGATATGAGGGGGCAGAGGCATTCGGGGGAGGGTCTTTTTGAAACTTTGGGAAAAGGAATTTTTTTCTCAGATTAGGGACTGTGTTTTCGGGGTTGTATTTTTCTAGTTTGGAGTTTGGGTGGTTTGTTACAGGGGTGCATCGGTTGCTGGGGGTTTTGGTCTCGGGGGCGAAGAATCCTCATGGAATCCTGGAGCTAGGGAGCCAAATAGGCTTTGTTCCTAGCTGGCAGGGAGGAAGGATTCGGTTTTGGGCAGAGTTTGGGCAGAGCAGCAGAGAGGACAGTTGGAGATTGGAGAATTAGCATCAGACAGAGGTATGTATTTCCATGATTACGCTGTGTTAGGTGGTTATCATTAAGGTGTTGAATATGTTGTGTCATGTGATTGTTATGTGATTTATTTTCATGCTGTTAATAAATTTAATTTCTGCTGAATAAATTATGGTTATATGCTGAAGATTAAATTGTACAGGATAATTTTCTCTATTCTCTATTTTAACTTTTGATTTATAAGGCTCTGTGGGAAGAGACCTTACAGATTGTTGATCACAAAATCTGTGGAGAAGAAGTGTGTGGGAAGCAAGGAACTGTTGGAAGGAACCTGACAACATCCAGACATCTGGTTGTATCTTTCTTCCACATTCTTTAATACAATGATATATTTCCTTCCCACAAAATTGGTCTTATTTTATTGTATGACTCCTTGATCACATAGATATGTTTTGTTGAGTATACATTATTTCTTTCACTTCATTGACTTGTGTATTTTTATAGGTTCAACATCCCATAAGCCTTGGAACTGAGCGAGGATGACACTAGTGAGGACAAACGACATTTAAAAGGTATTCCATTTATCTCTTGTTAGTTAGTATGCTTGATAATTAAATCTTAGGGAAAGTTTTATATTTTGTCTTGTTTTGTTCTAGTTTCGGGGTGAAACTAGGGACATCTGTTTGTGTCTGCACTTACTGATTTGTCTGATAACAAAATTGGTGAATCAGCTGGGGATCCGTTTATTTTCCTAGTAATGTTGTTTTGTTTCTTTGTTTTCCTAGGTTCTATTTTCTGAGTCACTGGGAGATCCAGATTGACTCTTTGACTATTTAATTTCACTGGAAAACCTTCATGCTTTTTATTTTTTCCATTTTTTCCCTTGATTGTCACACCCTTCTTTGAGAGATAGTGCAAATATCTAGTATCGACACACTCTTCCTATTAGACACAATGTGACATCATCGTACTATATTGTTCTCTGGCCCACGATGATCTAGGATCGTCGCACTGTGTTGGTTGGTAGCCCATGACGATTTTGTGAAAGTTTTTAATTTTTGAATGTTTTCCCTGCCCACATCTGTGATAAGTGTTCGGGGTGATTTGTTGGGTTTGGTTACAGTTTGCTTGGTAGCTTAAAATCTATTTTTAGCCATTTTTTCTTTGTTTTCTTCTGGAATATTTAAGATCTCTTTCTTTGAGTGTCGTTCAGTTACAAAGCATTGTTTTTTTCTTTAGAATTGTTTAGTGAAAGACAATTATTTTTCTGAATAATTCATGTTAAAAGAGAAAATTTGTTTGGGTTGCTTTGTTTTATAGAGATTTTCTATTTCTTTTAGCTTTCTTTGAAAACAAAAAGTTTTAATTTCTTTTTTTGCATTAGATTAGGGGCATCTTTTCATTTGAAGTAGCGAAATTGTCATTTTTTGGCATTTTTGGCCAAGAATCATGTATTGGTATATAGTCTCTTTGGCTCATTTCTTAAAGTTCTTGATATTGATGAGTTTAATAAAATTTTGGGACGTTATGCATCTGGGAATGATAAACGTTTTCTCCTTCTCGTAATATAGCTTTCATCGAAGTGAAATATTTTCATTCTCATTTCTTTGCATTTTTTTTTAGAGTCGATCAAAACATCATTTAGTCCAGACCATTTTCCTCTTGAATAAACAACGGCCTTAAAATAAAGCGCTTATAAAAATTGATTAGACATTTTTATATTTTATGGTAGCAAACCTACATTAGCGTAGGGTGTAGGGCTTCGAAATAGGTGTGAAAGATAACTTTCCAAAGATGTAAACAAACAAAGTATCTTGTGATAGGGAAAGTTTAAATCCACTTGCTACATTTTATCCTAGGAATCCCTTCTAACACAAGGTTCAATCTCGAGTTATAGGGCCAATAGAGTTACTCACCCTGCTTTGTTGGTCTTAGTGTAGAGATTGGGCATATTATTAGGGGTCACTTGAGAAGAAAATCCTGTGGGGACCTTCTTGAGTTGATTTCGAGCTTAGATACCCTGCCCTTGCACATGGGTTAGACTGTCGACTGCTTCCCAATGCATCATTGTTATAATTGGTAACCTTAGTAGCCTTTCTCTTTAGAGTCTTTACATAAGGTGATTGTGGAGGGGCAAGTCTTCACGGTACCTGGAATCGACGTTGGCCAAACTCACTCAGGCTCCTTGGAGGGTATACCAACTTTAATGTGTGCTAGCTTGCACGAGGGTGTAAGTACGTTAAGTAGGTCGTCAACGTAACTTTTCCACCCGCTCTATCTCATCCCCTTCTTACATTGTTCTCGCGACGTTGGATTTCATCACCAGCTAGTGCGTTCATTGTGTGAAGGTTTTGTTTGCTTGTTTACTTACTATATTTTTAGCATGTTTTGTTTGTTTTCCATTACATGCCTTAAGTTGGATCTCTGTTTAATGTCATTAGTTCCCAAAATGACCAATCACACAACCCCTGCTCCGTGGGAGCCTTTTTTTTTCTTCTTATGGAAACGTTGGTCCTCCTTACATCGCTACATTGAGCCTTCTAGGTCTCACAATTGGATTATCGGTATGGTTCTTTTCCACTCAGGTAATCCTGAATGTAGCAAGTTCTTCGGTTGTAAGCACTTCCCTCCAAGAACATCAACCTCACCAGTAAGATCTTATTCACCTTCTTCACTTGCAAGGTCTTCTTCCATTTCATATTCTTCGCCAAGTGAAATCTCTGAATCTAATAACCTGGTGTATAAAAATAAGAATAAAAGGAAGATTAAGAAGAAGAAAACTAAGTCAGGGTCCAAACTTCCAATGACTGCTAGACATGTTGGAAAACAACCAGTTACTGACAATTGTGTTGGGAGTGTTGATGATACCAAGATCACCCAAACAACCGGTAATCCCAAGTACCCTTGAAGGCTTTATAAGGGTAGCCATATTATTAAGGATTTCCCTTGTCTATCCAAGGTTATAGAAGCATGGTCTATGCACCCTCACCAGCCCATGTCGTGAGCCTATGAACAAGATGTTGATGACCTTCCATCAACTAGTCAGGATACCGTTGGGAAGAGGAAAAGTAGAGTAAAGTTACCATGTATGTTATGTAGAGGGAGTCATCAAACTCACCTTTTCCCTCATATGGACAAAGCCTCAAAATTACTAGAAGACATGACTATTTCTCAGCCTCAACTTTCGGCTTCTTTCCGCAACCTTACTCTCAACCCACCTGTAGTTAATGGAATGATCAATCTAGTCCCTTCATCGGCCAGTCTGGTTGATCAGGTAGTCAATATGGTCACGTCCTTAGTTGGACCATTTGAGAAAGGGTTCATTCTGATCCCATCCTCGTTCGATCCCACTCTCTCGTTAGAGAGTGAAACCTAACCGATCAATATATTTCCACCCATCGACCCCATTATCCTCTTGGATAATGAAACCCAAGTGGTCGATTTGATCTCATCATTGGTCAATCCTACTCTCCCGCTAGAGAGTAACCCCGATACTGCCCAAGTTTTTCTTGTTGATACAGAATCTACCGTGATGGGAGGAATTCCTCCTCCCATGGAACCCCCTCCAAGTAATGAGGCCATCATTTTTTATTGGGGTGCACTAACTGGACCTCATCTTCCCTCTCACATTCCTTTCAAGATTACAATACAGGTTTTTGTTCGGGATGTTCCTCAGACATTGATAGATGAAGGTGCGTCCATTAGTATGTTTTCCTCCATTGCTTGGCAAGTTGTGGGTTGTTCTAAGCTTGCACCAGTTACACAGAATCTGTTAGCTTTTAACAGAAGAACCAATCACCCTTTAGAAGTCCTTCCTCAGTTTCCTATAACTTTGGGAGGGAAATTTGTCTTTATTGACATCATGGTAGTCCAAGACCCCTTGGATTTTGATTTACTCCTTGGGTGAGATTATGTCTATGCCATGAAAGCTATCGTTTCCACTCTTTTTAGTGTGATATATTTCCCTCACGATGGAAGAATTGTGACTATTGATCAACTTTCATTTGTTGGTCCTTACTTGATGACATCCCTAAATGGTTCTTATATGCAGACAATATCTCCCTCGCCACAGGTCAATTATGTTGCGTTGTCTCCGATGACTTCGGCTTCTGATGGAGATGAGACTCTCATTGTAAGCTCAGTCTCTTATGAATTGGATATGGTAGTTGACATGGTGATATATTCGGTAGGGATATTGGATCCTAACTGCCTTATGCCTATTGCATCCCTCGACACGTGTTCCTTCCAAAGTGTGTTTCTTCCTTCAAGTGAAGATCTCTTGGAGGCCATGACCGAGTTTTATCCATTGACATGGTGTCCTTCCAAAGCATTGTCCTCTTGGAAGCCATGATTAAGAAGAGAATATTTGAGAATGGTTTTCTGATTTCAAGATCATTAAAAAATGAAACCATCTTTGAGCATGGTTTTCTGATTTCAATCTCATTAAAAAATGAAACCATCTTTGAGCATGGTTTTATGATTTAAAGCTCGTTAAAAAATGAAATAGAGGTCTAGTGATTGAACCTGGATTATTGAGAATAGTTCTTATTCCTGTGTAAAGCTCGTTAAAAAATGAAATAGATTCCCCCCCTCTCTGTTTGAGTCAATTCCTTCATCTAGTATTTGATGCTTCATTTCATCTGCCTTTTCAATTGGAATAAACGAAGCTTGGGGGGAAATGCTTACGGCCTCTGGAATTCATGTTGAAGTTAAGCCGCTATATTCTTAAGCTGGGGGCTAAGTACCAACCATCCCTAGATTATGCATTGGGAAGCCTCAAGTATAGTTTTCTCTCGTTCAAGCTTGTGTAAAAATGAAACCACCTACCTCAAGCATAGTTTCCTCTGGTTCACGCTTGTGTAAAAATGAAACCAGGTCCAAGCATAGTTTCCTCTGGTTCACACTTGTGTAAAAATGAAACCAGGTACAAACATATTTTTGTTTAGTTTTTAAGCTTGTGTAAAAATAAAATCTATCCCAAGCATAGTTTTGTTTTGTTTTAAGCTTGCATAAAAATGAAAACAATCCCGAGCTTAGTATTTGTTCTTTCTCGTGATCGTAAATACAGGAGAATGTAATAGATTAAAATTTTATCACTTTTTTGGACTTGTAAAGGTTATACGAAAAAGGAACCCCCTGGAGTTCCCTTTAATCTATTTTCAGACTCTCTAAACATGAAAAGATTACCAAGCGATCTTGTTCTTTTCACGCTTGCTAAAGTATTTGTCTGGTGAGCGGTAGTTTATGTCTTTTTCGGTGTTGTCAAACTAATTTACGTAAAAGGACATTTTGGAGTTTTATTTAAGTGTTTTTCAGACTCTCTAAACATGAAAAACCCCTGAGTTTTCTTTCTTTGGACTAGTAAAACAAGCATCGAAAGGCCCATATGGGACCGAACCACTCCTTCCTAGGGTTTGTTAAAAATAATCCAAGGTACTCATCTGAAGGATGAAATTATATTACAAGCATATGTTATCCTCCTCAAGCTTGTGTAAAAATAAAGAGGTACTCACTAGAAATGGTGGGGGAAAAATTGGGAAATAAATGTATCTAAACATGTATTCTATGGAAGAGTCACTTTTGAACATGACACCCTTTCATTCACTTTGTGTCTAGGTTGGAAAATTCGCTTGTCTCTTGATCATACTCCTTTATAAGATTACAAATTGGTCTGTGATCCGTGTTGTTGAGTCAGTGTTTCCAAGACAATTGTCATGTCGTCAATATGTTCAAAGAGAAGTTCAACCTGGAAATCCTTCTATCGCGTCGACCATTTATGAAGTCCTTAAGCATTCTATTGTGTTGACTATCCATGAGTCAATCCTGAATCACTTGTTACTCTGATCTAATTCAAATCTTGTTACCCATTTCGTGTCATTGATGGGGGATACATTAAGGCCCTCCTATGATGAGTCTTTTTTTGTCGACTTCAACTCATTATCCAGGAATTAGAATTAGAAAATAATTGGTACATTGGAACTTTCATACCTCAATGGAAGGTTTCCTCGCTTTCGACAGTGGGTTTTCATTATTGACCCCTGATCAGGAGATTATGTCGAGTGTTTGAATTCATCTCACAAAATTACACCTGTTGGATTGTATTAGTGTACCTTGGGATTCATTGACATTAATGGTGATTTCCATCACACTTGTTAACAGTATACACTAATGACCGGTAATCAAGTGGTTTCTACCATGTTGAACTTCAACACATGTATTTGCATGGTTAGATTCGTACTATAGAGCGGTGGAGAAGAAGACCCTGAATTTTTTATGACAGATTCAAGTTGCGTTGGAGTATATTCAGATTGTATTGTTGCATAGATCCACAGTGTATGTCTCATGTCTATGTTTAAATTTGAGTCTTTAACACATACATCCATAGTGTATTTTTGGTGGCTATGTTCAGATTTGAGTCATAATGGCATGGATCCATAGTGTATGTTTGGTGGCCATGACCTATATTACTTGACATGGATCTTTTCATGTCCGAATTTATTCTTTGATTCATTTGTATTATGATTATGAGAATTCCTACCTCGGTGATGATATACTACTGTACTATATTTCCTTGTTTGTTGGCAGGTTTCCGACCAACATGTTCCTTGTTCCCTACACACACTCGACAAAGTATTTCATCTATCACTCTATTCTAACTTCATACTTTGGGGGGATCATTGTTACACATTATTTTCTTCACCCCTATGGCTGTTAATGATGTAAACCTATCCTTTGTCTTTAGAAGGATCAATGGCCTTAATCCTTGAAGAAGAATGCAGATACTTTTTCCCATAGAGATGAAATTATACCTTTCCTTTGTCAAAAACCTTATAAAAAGGGATCGTCAAACCTTGATTAGTGTTAAGGGTGTGGCAATTAAGGATCGTCATAGGTTGCACCACAGTGGCCTGCGACGTCGTTGCAGTTTCCTCAGTGTTAAGGGTGTGACGATTTTTGTACGAAGCAAAAAGAGGAATTTCTCGAAAGTTCTAGAATAAAATCTTTGAGGGTGAGGTGGCCTTTTATCGGTTTGGATCTGAGTCACATCCCTGATCTCATGGGATCATCCTAACCTCCTCACCCTATCCTTTTTAGCTTATAAAAGGAGAAGAGTTCTCATGGGACAAGTTGGTTGGCTAGTGCTTGGTTGGAAAGTTCTTGAATTTTGTAGCTTGGAGTTTTTGGAGCTTGTATGTTGGCTTTGAGATTTTCCTTGTCAAGATAGATTGTTGATCTTAGAATCCATGGAGAAAAAGTGTGTGGGAAGCAAGGAACTATTGGAAGGGACCTGACAACATCAAGGCATCTGGTTGTATCTTTCTTCCACATTCTTTAATATAGTGATATATTTATTTTCCATAAAATTGGTCTTATTTTATTGTATGACTCCTTGATCACATAAATAGGTTATGTTGAGTATACATTGTTTCTTTCACTTCGTTGGCTTGTGTCATTTTATAGGTTCAAAATCCCATAAGCCTTGGAATGGAGCAAGGATTACACTAGCGAGGACAAACAACATTTAAAAGGTATGTCATTTATCTCTTGTTAGTTAGGATTTTTGATAATTAAAACTTTGGGAAAGATTTATATTTTGTCTTGTTTTGTTCTAGTTTTGGGGTGAAACTAGGGAGATCTGTTTTTGTCTGCACTTACCGATTTGTCCGATAACATTGAGATCCCTAATTATAAAAAATTTACGTGGAATCTATGGAATTCAATCTTCACAATCAAACACATCAATATGGTATGCCACATAAGCCTAAACCTTTTATAAGGAGAATGGTTGACCCCTAAATAATGGGCCTTTATGAATTCCACAACCAAGTATTGACCCTCCCTTTAAAGTACCAAAGGTTTTTTTTTGTTTCATTGCTCATAATCCTAATGCAATTGTTTCTCATAGCTATAGTGTTATGGATGATTTGACATCGTCCCCTACTTCCCTGTCCACCTTAAAAATCCTTCAGAATTACCCTTTTCAATGAAAATACTTACCCTCTATTTTGAGTGAGGTAGACCAAGAATAACCTCGTATTCCTTCATCCATTGTGTTTCAAGTACTTGTAACCATAAAAAATATGATCATTCACCATTGTATTATAAATGAAGTGGATTTCACATGTATCATGTCCACTCACATTTGGAAGAAGTTAGGTTCTACAAAGTTGATACCATCACTCACGACCCTTCATGCGTACGATGGTCGTCCTTCCCAATTGTAAAATGTTCCCATTGAACGATATTGTAAGATAATATTAATTGACATTGAAGTTGAAATTTCCAACACAAATATAACATTTTTCTAGGACATAGTTAAATGTATGAAATGAAGGATGTTGAATCTATATTATTTTTCCTCATGATGCTTCCCCACGAAGGAAAGGTTGTGATATTCAATCAAATTACATACCATGATCCTAATTCAATAGAAAATCCAGACAAGTTTTTGCCAACCATTGAAGGAAGCCTTTCAATGCCTTCATTTTTTGAATATGGTCTCGGTGTTTTCAAAGACCCGTTGTTGATTAATAACTTTCCTAGACTAGCACCCATTGTTCCCCTTGATGTAACATCATAAATGTGTGCCACCACATTTGGAGAATCATATTATCAACTCTATCATAACCCTACTCCTTCTCCAACTATAGATAATATGTGGGAGGTATCACATATTGCACATATTCCTTTTATTTTTCCTCCTCATATACTTGGAATCCCTGTTATGGAAATATTGAACCCTCTATGGTTGATTTTAGGTATCCTAGTTTGATATCTGTTAACGATATTTCTTGTAAGGGGGGTCAAAATGTGAAAGGATGGGTTAAAAACCCACTTGTCCTAAGTTCGGGGTGCTAACGCGCCCATGATTAAATGAAAATCAAGTTTGGACGGCGGGGATCATAGCGCCCGGATCAACGACGCAGGTGGGATTCCGGACCCCCCCCCGCCTTTCTACCTTTAAGCGGAGGGGGGGCGTCCGGAATCCGTGGCACACCTCTTCAACAGACCAAATCAGCGCGCCCAGATCAACGACGATAAGAGCAATTCCGGACCCCCCCTGCCTTTCTACCTTTAAGCGGAGGGGGGGGGTCCGGAATCGGGGGCGCAGCTTTCCGACGGTCGAGATCTTAGCGCCCGGATCAACGACGCTCGCGCGACCCCATCATTCCCAGCTGCTCTGTGTTTAGCCAGCGTGGACCCTTCTCCCGTCATGTCATCTTCCATAACCACCTTTCTCCTGCTGCCGTGTGTCATCCATCCACCTCCCCTCTTTGGTCCACGTGATCCTCCTCCCTTATCATCATCCACTCGTCACTTGCCATGTGTCCCTCTCCTTTCCACGTCAGCACTTCGCCAAGGTGCAAGTCCATTATCTTTCCTCTTCCCCCCTTTCCGCCTATTGTCTTCCGCCAGGTGCCCTCCTCTGTCGCCCCCCTCGCACCTCGGCACTTCCTTCACGCCCTCATGATCCGGCGCCACCACTCCTGTCATGCGCCCCATCCTTCGCGCTGGCCTCCACGCTCATTTACCAAGTCAGTCAGTTATTCCAGGTGGCAGCGCAAGAGGCCCTCCACGTCCCAAAGGTGCCAAGTTGGCCGGACCATCCTCAATCCCGATGAAGCAGTTATTGAAGGGGTTGGTGGTGGTTAGACATCACCTCCGCCATAATGGGAAAGCACGACAATGAATTGAAGGCACGTCGATTCGCTGTTGGTACTGTCAAAGAGTCAGATTGCGTCTGACATAAGTTGCACGATCTCTCAGAGGTTGACTGTCAGAAAGCCATGCAGACGCAAAGCCTTCAATGCAGTGTCTTGATTTCACTGTTGTTGTTGTTCTGAGTATATGAAGGCATTTTCGCCATTTTTGTATCTATCGATGGTTGAGCAGAGCTCCCGGTTGTAAATCTTTAATGAAGCACTGATACTCTGGTTATGTATGAAATCTTGAGACTTCTTGCCTGATGAATGCCAGTTTCTTTTACATCTTTGTTACCCTGTGTTAGAACTGCTCGGAATTGGAGGATCCAGTCGAGCTATAGCTGTTATAGGATGATGTTGGATAGGATCATTGTAGCAGTTATGATGTTTCTAATCAGTTCTCGTGATTTTCTTTGCGCTGAGTGAATTGGAATTGGAGGGTCCAGTCAAGTCCCTCCTCAGTTTCTTGAGGCCCTGAACCAAGAAGATCTTGCATTCAGAGCCTTTCTTCTGCAAACTGTTGTAAGCCTGTTGCCCAAAGCCGTTTGTTCACCTTTCTTACCAAGTCTTCCATCTATTCACCTTTTAATCAACCCACTGGCTGAAGTTAGATCAAGACCTCCTCTGTTACTTATGTACTAGACCCAGTCCATGAGTCAGATTGATATCTCCTAGAGTCTCTATCTCCATTTGATCACCCCTTTTAAACAAATCGTGACATAAAACTGATGGGTGTCAGGCTCTGCTCCTGCAAGCAATCCAGGAGTGACTTCTGACGCTAACATTTCTGGCGCCGTTGCCGGGGACGAAGTTGAATATTTTCCCCTGGATTGAATGACAGAGATCAACTGATTCTAAAGGTGCATCAGATATCAGAACTTGAAGATTGCTACTGTGCACCTGGCGACTCCATTGTGACGACTCCGCTGGGGAGAACCTACTCTATCAACTGTGGCTTTGAGAGGCAGACATACGAGGTCTAATCCACACTTGCCTTTAGCTACACCAGAAGATGACACGGAAGTGGTGCGCAGAAAGGGAAAGATCTCTGGAAAAGAAGTTTCCATCGCTGAAACAGGTAATACGCCCTCCCCTTCTGTGAGAACTCCATTTTCTTATTCTCATCTTCCTAGTCGTCCTTCCTCCAAGGTTTCTCGTTTTCGGAATTTCGGGAGTGTTCCTGCTGAGTTTTCTCCTCCTGGTCTGGTATCAGGGAGAGAGATCCTTGTCACTCCCCCCTCCCTGGAGGTCGTGCCTCAACACAGACCTCAAGCTTCTGAAGGTTTCACCACCCCTCCTTTTATTACAACTGTTGCACAGAGAGAAGCATCTGCACACTCAGGTCCCTTGGCTCTCTCTCTATTTTCTCCGTTGTCTCCTCCAAAAACCTCTTTTTCGACATCTCTCGTCCACACTCCTCCCCCAAGTTCTCCTTTACCTAATATTCCTATGGCTGGTGCTAATCCCCCTCTGAATAGAATGAATGCCATAGTTGCTGCCAGATATGCTCCTTTGATCCTACCTCATCCTATGAACCCCCTCCCTGCTGGAGACTATTTGAAATACATGCCCAAGTTCAGTGGGGAGGGAGACATAACTGCTGAAGAGCACCTAGCTGCTTTTTATAGTTATGCAGACAATTTGAATATCGAGAGTGAAGATGTCTGGATGAGAATCTTTGTCCAGAGCCTAGATGGAGAAGTAAGGAAATGGTTCAGAGGATTGGCCCCTAGATCTATTGCTGGCATTGAAGCCTTAGACAACGTCTTCCTGAGGCAGTGGGGAGACAGAAAAGATTTCATGTATTACATGACAGAGTTTGGATCTCTGAGGAAAATGGAAGGAGAGTCTGTCTCAGACTTCTCCAAAAGATTTAATAAGATGTACAATAAGATCCCTGCAGAGATAAAACCCTCAGAAGCCTCTGCCCAAATTTCATATACTGGTGCATTTGATCCTAATTTCTGCCTGCTATTGAGAGAAAGAAGAGCTACCTCCCTAGCTCAAATGCAAGACGCTGTTGTAGAAGTGGAATCCAACATATTAGCAGCTGACAGACTGAGGAACAAAGCAAACGCAGACAGAAGGAAGGGAAGATCTGAAGCTTCAACTTCCATCCCATCATTGCCCCACCCTCAAGTGAATGAACTGGCCGAGATGATGAAGTTCCTGACCGAGGAGATGGAGAGGTTGAAGGTAGAAAGGAAACAAGCATATAAGGGCCCTCAGAACACCGAAAATAAAGGAGGTTTCAGGAGGCCAAATAATATTGCTCCTCCAACTATGCACAGAGAAAGGGGAAGAGACAGAGAAGACCAGAGAATTCAGGCCCCTTTTCAGAACCATCTGGGTGCCCATGAGGAGGAAAGAGAAACAGATGAGCTGGATCCTGAAATCCACTGCCTAGAAGACACTCCTCCTTTTCCTCATCTCACCCAGACTGCTTATGAAGAGTCTCTCATGGATGGTCAGCTAAATGAATTGAGCAAGGGAGACAAAGCTAGCGACGGTCGAGGCAGGTACAACCTGAGATCCGACAAAAGAGCAGCAACACCTGATGTTCCTGAGAAATCCACTAGGACAGAAACCTGCTAATGAAGTAGCAGACGCTCACAGAGGTAAGAAGGCTCAACCTCTCTCTCCCATTGTCCATAATCATGTTCCTGAAATTAGAGAAATCCAAAAGCCTATGTCTTCTTTCAATTTCGAACATGAGATTCAAAAGATCAGAATCCCTGTGCCACTCACTGAGTTAATTAAACATGGGGAATTCAAAAAGCGCTTTTCTGAGCTGCTGAAATCTGAAGCCTCATACCCTCTCACAGAATCTATAAACCTCCAAGATGAAAGGCCTGCAGTTGTCCTAGGTCCCATGGTAGAAGATAGAGATGACTCATCCCCTCCCTTCTACACATCCCTGAACATACATGACAAAGTGCTGCATAATTGCCTTATGGATTCAGGGGCCTCTCACAACCTCATGCCCAAAACCGTCATGGAAGAGTTGGGACTAGAAGTCACCTGAGCCTATCATGACCTCTATTCTTTCGACTCCAGGAGGGTTCAGTGTTTGGGAGTCATTAAGGACCTGGCAGTTTCCCTGTTTCAGTTGCCCATGAAGAGTATGGTCATGGATATTGTGGTAGTTGATGTCCCCCCTAAGTTTGGCATGTTGTTGTCAAGATCCTGGATAAAGAGACTGGGGGGAACCTTGCATATGGATCTCACGTATGCCACTATCCCAGTGTTTGGAGGGGAGCATACGAGACTGTACAGAGAATCCCATCTAGCCTACATAATCAGTGATGAAGCCAACCCTACCAATCATCCCATCTATGCCTTGGACACTGATTTAGGCTCCAGTTTACTACAGATCACCCACACCCCTGAGGCTCCTTTACAGATCAGAAAGCAGCCCATTCTTAATCAGGAGATACCCCCTCCAATCACCTCTGTTTGGAAGATGTTCTTTGATGGAGCTTCCTCCAATATGGGTGCAGGTGCCGGAGTGATATTCATATCACCCTGTCGAGAGACCATATCTCTGTCATACAAGCTGGAATTCGAAGTCACCAATAATGTGGCAGAATATGAAGCTATGGTTCTGGGATTAAGAGCTTCCAAGGAAATGGGAATTAAGGAGATGGCTGTGTTTGGAGATGCAGAGTTGATCGTTCAGCAGGTCAAAAACGTTTATCAGGCTAAGAACCCTCGGCTCAGGAATTATAGGAATGAGGTATGGGATCTAATTGATAATTTCTTCCTGGCCTTTAATATCGCTTACATTCCAAGGGAGGAAAATGCTTCAGCCGACTTTTTAGCTGTCACAGCTAGCTTGCTCGAAGTTCCTTCACCACCAGTGGTCAGATCTGACGTTGAAATAAAATACAGACCTTCTATACCAGACAACGTTAAACACTGGAGGGTGTTTGAAGATGATCAGGAAATAGAGAAATTTCTCCAGTCCATCGATGACTTTTCTATGTTGCACATAGATGAGAATCCCGACATGGAAGGTGACTGTCACCCTGGGGAATTTTCAAATAAAATTGTTGATCGCCAGATTATTCAACTACCGAGCAATTACATCCCGAGAGGACTAGTTCCATTAGAAAGACTGTTTGATGGAAATGATGTGGCAATAAAGGGTAAAATCTCAAGTGATGATGATGACACAACTGAGTGCAACATAGGCACATCGGAGAAGCCCAAGTTGGTAAAGCTGTCAAGGAATTTGACCAAGGAGCAGAGAGCCGAATATACTAAGTTGCTAAAGGAGTTTGTTGATGTGTTCGCATGGACCTACGAAGACCTCAAGACGTATGACACATCAGTCATCGAGCACAAGATCCCACTGAAAGAGGAGGCTAAGCCATTTAAGCAGAAACTGAGATAGATAAATCCCATGTTGCTACCTGTCATGGAGAAAGAGGTAAAGAAGCTGCTAGATGCCCAGATCATTGTCCCCTTGAGATATTCTGAATGGGTATCCAATTTGGTCCCGGTGAGAAAGAAAAGCGGGGAAATCAGACTCTGCGTTGATTTCAGGAACCTGAATAGAAGTTCCAGAAAGGATAACTATCCCCTGCCCAACATGGAACACATATTACATAGGGTCACTAGCGCATCCAGGATATCCATGATTGATGGTTTCTCTAGATACAATCAGATATCAGTCATGCCTGAGGACAGAGAAAAAACAGCCTTCACCACTTCTTGGGGCACGTTCATGTATGGCCAAATGCCTTTCGGACTGATGAATGCAGGAGAAACATTTCAGCGGGCCATGGACATAGCCTTCATCGGGGAGAAGGACCAGTTTGTGGTGATATATCTGGATGACATCACAGTCTTCTCCAAGACTAATAAAGAGCACTGCTGCCACTTAAAAAGAGTTTTCCTGAAGTGTCGGAGGTATGGCCTATCTTTAAACCCCAAGAAATCACTGTTTTCTATGCAGGAGGGGAAGTTGTTAGGCCACATAGTGTCAGCAGAAGGAGTAAGGATTGACCCAAGCAGGGTGGAAGCGATTCAGACCCTGTCACTTCCCAGGTCCAAGAAGGAGGTTCAGGCATTTTTGGGGAAGGTTAACTTTCTGAGGAGATTCATCTCGAACTTTGTCGAGATGGTGAAACACATCACAGCCATGCTCAGGAAGGGCCATGAAGTGAAATGGACTGCTGAACCCAGGGCATATTTTTCCCAAATAAAGAAAGCATTGACCGAGGCACCTGTGCTAATCAGTCCTGATTATTCTAAAGACTTCCTGATTTTCTCATTTGCTTCTGATGACTCGGTAGCAGCAGTCTTGTTGCAAAAAAATGATCAAGGGCGAGAGCAACCTATTGCTTTCTACAACAAGGCGTTGAGAGATGCTGAACTCAGGTATGAGATCATGGAAAAATAGGCTTATGCATTAGTGAAAGCTCTCAAAGCTTTCAGGATCTATGTTTTGCACTCGAAGATCACTGCATATGTCCCTTCAACCTCTATGAAGGACATTCTTATACAGCCTGACATAGATGGGAGAAGGGGTAAATGGATCGCCAAGATCCTGGAATTTGACCTGGAGATTAAGCCCACCAAGTTAATAAAGGGGCAAGGTTTGACCCAGATGCTGGTTGAATCCAATTGCAAGGCTTTAGGGATTAACTTCATCAATGAGAAAGCTGAGTCATCCAGCAGGAACCCTCAGACCATCATACCACTAGCAGCATGTCCCTGGTACAAGGATATCTTGTATTTTCTGCAATAATTAAAGCCCCCTGACGGATTAGGAAAGAGTAGGGCCAGAGCCTTGAAGCTCAAAGCGGTCAGGTATTGTCTCATTGACCGAGCCTTGTTTTGGAGAGACTCTCTGGGGATACTATTAAGATGTCTGGACCCACTGCAAGCCCAGAAGGTGATGTTTGATTTTCATAGCAGTCTCTGAGGAGGTCATCATTTTTGGAAGACCACAGCCCACAAAATCCTCCGGGCTGGGTATTACTGGCCTACTTTGTTTACTGATGTCTGCAGGGAGGTCAGGGCTTGCATTAAATTCCAGAAGTTCTCAGGTAAGCAGCAACTCAAATCTCTGCCATTAAAGCATGTAGTAGTTTCGGCACCCTTTCAACAGTGGGGATTGGATTTCATCGGAGAGATTCATCCTCCCTCAAGTGGCCAGCACCGATGGATCCTCACTGCAACTGATTATTTCACCAAGTGGATAGAGGCTATCCCCACCAGGAGCACTTCTCACAAAGTAATCATCAGCCTCTTAGAAGACATCATAGCCAGATTTGGCTGCCCAAGTAGGATTGTCACTGACAATGCCGCCCCCTTCAGGTCTAAGCCTCTGGTCAAGTTCTGTGAACAATTTGGGATTTCACTGGTTCACTCCACTCCATACTACCCTCAAGGAAACAGACTGGCAGAGTCCTCCAATAAAATCCTAATCAAGCTCATCAAAAAGCTACTGGAGGACAATCAGAGGGCATGGGACTCAAAGCTCAAATTTTCCCTTTGGGCCGATCGGGTCACAACAAAGAAATCCCTGGGTCTCTCACCTTTCCAACTTGTCTACGAGATAGAGGTCGTTTTCCCCACTCAACTCGCCTTACCTGTGGCGAATTTCCTTCAAGATTTTGAAGGAGAACCCAACCATGTGGTCAGGAGGATTCATCAAATGGTGGAAGTGCAGCAGATCAGAGAACAAGTCATGGATAGGGCCTACCATCATCAGCAGAAGATCAAACAGGTTTTTGACAGGAAGAACAGAAAGAAGGAATTCAAGCAAGGTGACCTGGTACTCAATTGGGACGCACCTAGGCAGGACAGAGGCAAGCACAGTAAGTTTGATGCCCTCTAGTTGGGGCCTTTCAAGATCCTTGAAGCATGTTCAAACAACACTTACAGGTTGCAGGATCTGGAAGGCGAATAAGTTTTTAATGGCCCAGTGAATGGGCATTTCTTGAAAAAGTTTTTTCTGTGAGCCGCAATCGGCTCTTTTGTTTTTGTAAATATTGTTTTGTTTTATTTTCAGTTTAATAAATGACTCCATAGCCCAACAGCAAGGCATTGAATCTGCAAAAATGTTCTTAGAGCATCACAGGGATGACTCTATCCCCCATGGAGCCAAATGTTAACGATATTTCTTGTAAGGGGGGTTTAAATGTGAAAGGATGGGTTAAAAACCCACTTGTCCTAAGTTCAGGGTGCTAACGCGCCCATGATTAAATGAAAATCAATTTTGGACGGCGGGGATCACAACGCCTGGATCAACGACGTAGGTGGGATTCCGGACCCCCCCCGCCTTTCTACCTTTAAGCGGAGGGGGGGGTCCGGAATCCGGGGCACACCTCTTCAACAGACCAGATTAGCGTGCCCGGATCAACGGTGATAAGAGCAATTCAGGACCCCCCCTG
>ML816757.1:16119-38024 GCA_009831015.1 Picea engelmannii | reverse complement strand
CTTGGATTTCTAAATTTTTGGAGTCTTGTTCTGGTTCTTGTATTCCCATGTGGTAGCATTGGATAAAATAGGTAGTTGCTCCTTTTCGAATCATTTTTTCCATCTGTTGAGATGATACAACTTGTGTTTGGGGGGGTTGAAAAACATATAATTTATAAGTCTTCCCTTTCCATTTGAATTTGATGAAATGCTCTTGGTGATTGACTGAGTAGGTACCTAAGGTTTTCAACCATTGGACTCCTATAACCACGTCTACTCCTCCCATGGGTACGGTGTAAAATTCGGATTCCAAATTGAAATCTTGAATTTGGAGTTTCACCTTATGGCATTTTCCTACATTTTCAATTTTCTTACCATCTGTGACAATCACTTTCATATCTGGGACTGGATATACAAACAATTTTAGGTTCATTGCGACATTGATGTCGAGAAAATTGTGGGTACTTCCTTTGTCAATTAACACTGTGACGCTATATTTTTTTATGTGTCCTTTTAATTTTAGTGTTTGTGGTTGGATGATGCCTGTGATGGCTGCTAATGATATTCTTGGTGTGTCATTACCTAAGAGATCTGGCATGTCATTTTGATTGTTTCCTATTTCTTCTGTTACTGATTCTTTTGTGTCTTATTCCTCGATGTTTTATGCTTGACAAGTGTATAATTTTTTTGACTTATCTTCTGTGCGACATTTGTGTCTTGGGTCCCATTTTTCACCACAGTATTTACATTTACCTTCTCTTATTCTTTGGTAATCCTGACTTCTTCTATCTTCTCATAAGTTGGGTGGTATATATTTGTCAGTTTCTGTGTTTGTGTTCTGGTTTTTGTTTCTTCTTGAATAAAACTTCCTGAATCTTGACTGGCCTTCTAGCTTTTCTTCTATTGCTTTTGCCTTGCGTCTTGCTATTTCAACATTAGTGACCTCATGTAATTTTAACTCGTCTTGGATATGCGGCTTGAGACCACCTATGTAAGACTGAAGTAATTGATCATCAGATAATCCAATACTCTAGTGGCTAGGGATTCCCATTGATGTGTAAATTCATCTATGTTGCCTTTCTGTTGTAGCCTGGTGAGTTTGGAAAATAATTCTTGCTCTGAGATGCCCTGGAATATTTTAAAAAAATCATTTTTAAAGGAGCTCCAAGTGTATGATTGGATTCTTCCTTTCCACCATATGTACCAATTGTATGTTGTTCCTTCGAGAAACATGGATGCATATTTTACTTTTTCTTCATTAGTTGTAATATTATATATTTGGAAATATTCTTCAGTTTTGTTGAACCAAGCCATGAATTGGTTATCGTCGCCATTGTATTTTGATAGTTCGGTTTTGGCTTTGGGACGGAAAATCATTAGATGTTGATATTGTGATGAGGTTTGAGAATTTGAATTGTAGGGAGGCGGTGGAAGTGGGGGTGGTGGTGTGTTAGAAGTGCTTGAATCATTTGATTGTGATTGGGGAACTTGTTGGTAGCCTTGATCTTTTATTAACTTTAAAAGTTTATCATGCTTTGCTTGTTGATGTTGTGCTATTAGACCCAGACTTTGTTGTAATTATTTTGTTATTTCTCTTTTAAAGTTTCCCAAACCTTGTTGTAATTTAATCCCAATTTCTTGAAAAATATTGTCTTTAAGATCTTGTTTTAGAATTTCTATGCCTTTTCGTAATTCACTTCCGACTTCTTTTGAAAAAAAAAAAATTAGATTTTGGGTCAGTTCTTGTCTAAGTGCATCATTATTGACCTTTATTTATTCTCACAATTCGTCATTAGTTTTTTGTAATGCTTTTTCGAGTAACTGTCGGGCATTTTTGCATTCTTGGTCTATTGTTTCAATTTGATTTTTTAATTCTGTCATTTTCCTGGTACTTGGGGGTGAATATTTCACGAAAATTTTGACTAATTGTGTTGTCTTTCACTGCTCACTCTCTGAAATATATATATATATATATATATATATATATATATATATATATATTTTACTTATTTATATTTTACTTATTTATATATATATTTTTAAATATATATATTTATTTTATATATATTATTATTCTTAAAAAAAAATTCCTTTGAAAGGGTGTGACTCATTGGGAGGGATGTGATAGGCTATGTAAAAGGTGGCCGACAGTGTGTAATTAGGTGGCCGAAAGGGTGGTCTGCAGAAGGTTACGGGCTGGGAATAGGTCGAGGGGATTACAGAATAGCTATGGGGGAGGGTTGCGACAGGCTACAGGGGTAGGTTACAGGAGGGTTACAAGGAAGAAGCGGTTAATGAAGATGGATGGAATGGGGAGCGGGAGGGGAGAGAATTGAAATTGGGGCAGGGTACGAAGGCAGAAGGGAAGGGGGTTACAGGGGTTGAGGGGGAACGAAAATGGAAAAGGGGAGGTAAGGGGGGATTCGGGGAGGGGAAGATACTGGAATAGGAGGGGTTACAAGAAGGAATAGGAGAAGGGACGGGGGAGAGGAGAAGGGACGAGAATAGGAGGAGGGTAAGTTAAGGGGGGTTGAAAAGGGAGGGGAAAACAGGGATCAGGAGTGGGACAGCAGGTGTGGGAGATGAGTGGGGACAGGTCGTGGGCAAATGGGGAGGGGTTACGAAAACTTTATTTATTTATTTATTTATTTTAAACAGGAAGGGAATTTGGTTGGGAAGAAGTTACGAGATATGGGAAAGGGAACGGGGTGTGAGGGATATGGCGGAAGGCTGGGTGTGCTTTTATGATATGGGTTGTGGGGTTTTTGGGGAGGACCGATCTGCTCTGATACCAATGTAGTGTATAACCATGTATGCAATTGTAATAATAATATATAAAATATGAATAATTGATAAAAAATGAGATGATTACAATTGAGAATGAGGGCTTGTTTATATACCCACGCAGGGGTGCCCTTTCACCAATAGACATGCCCTTTCATTATTAATAATTACTATTTACTAATTAATTATTATGTTATGAATATCTTTTTATATGTATTTTATGTTCATAACAACTTCACTAAAATGCATTCCTAACCTTAATTTAATAATTAAACTTGGAGAGTGTGTATTTACTCATCACAAACCTTAATACAATTCTATAATTTTAATTTGACACAAAACATTTATGCTATGCAAAAAATACTCCAATATTGATATTTTCATAGGGTAAAAGTCAGGGTTGAGTGACCCAAAGAAATGTATGCAAGGAATTATATTTAATGGTAAAAGGAATCATAAGCATTCCAATCTAGATATACTAGCATTTTCTACAACATCTCATACGTAGTTGTCTAAAATAAATTTTCTATAGAGAAATCCAAGTCTACCAAAATAGCAATGGATATTTTTTGCCAATTTTCATAGTTAGTACAAAAATGCACTCCAAGGATAAATCAAGTACACCCGAGTATAAAATTTGTATTGAGACATGATTACATAATAATAAACCTATGTGCCCTTGCGTCATGTTATTCTAACTGACTATATATCTATTTTTTCCACTTATACACAACTTTGACAAAATGCACGCCAAAGAAATGTTTTGCATGCTGGAGGAAATCTAAAGTGGAATCTCTTAAGGCTCAAATTAAAAATAAGAAATTGTATAAATGTGGATAATTATAAAATACACTCTCCAATTTGAATCACTCAAATTGGCTAAGAAATTCAGCATATGCATGCATTTTAGTGAAGCAAGACAATTCTAGTTAGCTTTACTGAAATGCACACCCAATCTTCATTAAAATTTCAAATTGAATGATTCAACTTGGAGAGTGTGTGTTTTCTCACTAAAAACCTTACTAAAATTTAATACTTTTAATTTGACACAAAAAATAATACTGTGCATAAATACTCCAAATTTGACTTTTTCAGGGGGTAAAAGTTAGGGTTGATTTCCCCAAAGAAATGCACACCAAGACCTATAGTTAATGCTAAATGGAATCATAAACATTCAAACCTAGAGATACCAACATTTTCTAGAAAATTTCATACTTATTTGTCTAAAATAATCTTCTACGATGAAATCCAAGTCTACTAGAATAACAATTAATACCATTTATCAGTTTTTATAGTATGTACACAAATTCACTCCAAGGCTAAACTAAGTAAACCTAGGTATGAAATTTGGAGTGGTGCATAATTAAACAATAATAAGCCTATGTACCCTTGCATCGGGTCTACCAAAATTCCTAAATACCTATTTGTCCCTATTATACACAACTTTGAAAAATGCACGCCAAAGAAAATTTTTGCATGCTAAATGAAATCTGAAGCATAAACTTTTAAGGATAAAGTTGAAAATATTAAATTACAAAATACACACTCTCCAATTTTAATAACTCAAATTGACAAACAAATGAAGCTTGGGCATGCACTTTAGTGAAGCAGAGCAATTTTGGCTAGCTTCATTGAAATGCATGACCAACCTTCCTTATAAGGTCAAATTGAATTATTTAACTTGGAGAGTGTGCTTTTACTCATTTTAAATATTTTTACAATCTAGTATTTTTAATTTGACACACAAAAAATTATGTTTTGGAAAAGTGCTCAAAATTTGATTTCTTTTGTAAGGTAAAAGTCAAGATTGAGTTCCTCAAAGAAGTACACACCACGATATGTAGTTAATTTTAAATGGAATCATAAACATTTAACTTGGAGATACCAACATTTTTTACAACATTTCATACTCATTTGTCTAAAGTAAATATTCTATAGTGAAATTCAAGTCTACCAAAATAACAATTGATATTATATGCCAATTTTCATAGTCTGTAAAAAAATGCACTTCATAATTGAACCAACTACAACCCAAATATGCAATTTGGATAGATACATAATTACATAATTTTGAACCTATGTACCCTTGCATAAATTATGTCAAAATGCCTACATAGCTATTTTTCCCACTTATACACAACTTTGACAAAATCCACAGCAAAGAAAAATTCAACATGCTGAAGGAAATATGAAGTAGAAACTTTTAAGGATAAAATGAAAAATATGAAAACTTTTGAATGTGGGGAATTATAAAATATACACTTTCCAATTTGAATCACTCAAATCGCCTAAGAAATGAAGCTTGTGCATGCATTTTACTGAATCAAGATAATTTTTGCTAACTTAACTGAAATGCATGCCTAGCCTTCATTACAAAGCCAAATTGAATAATTCAACTTTGAGAGTTTGTTAAATCATTACAAACCTTACTACAATTCCATATTTTTAATTTGACACATAAAAAATTATGTTACAATGCAAAAATAGTACAATTTTTTTTTATTTTATTTTTTTGGTTTTTCAGATGGTAAAAGTGAGTGTTCAATGCCTAAACGAAATGCTAGCTTCTCCATGAGATAGAGTGGATGTGTTTTTTGTGAGAAAATATCATGTAGACTTAGTTAAATGTTGGCCTATTTTATTTTTGTTAAGGATATCCATGAGTTGAAGGCTAGCGTTGAGAAATCATGTGTTATTTATTATTTTATCACTATAATATACAAAGCAAACTCTTTCTTTGAGTTGAATTCTATTAATTTATAGAAATATTGTAAAAAAATAGATATTACTCTAAACACATTTCTATTAAAGAAATGTTTATAATGTTTTTTTCAAAACTCGTCCTTTCAAGGGAGGCTATAATAATTGTCTAGGTAGAAGCAAGCACACCATAATAACTAATATATACTATGAAAAAATCAGGGGAGACTTAATCATTCTCATCCTCATCTTCTCTACTTGAAGAAGAGTCATATTTGTCATTTTCTAGACCGATTGCTTCATTTCTTTCAACTTCATCAGGAGACAAATGTTCTAAAGAGAAATAAATGGGAGAATTAGGTGTTTTTCTTATTATTACTATGTTTTGGGGGGGTAATGACTTAAAAGTTTTCTTCTTATTCTTCCTTTTCAGAGGAGTTTTATATTATTTTTTCCTCTTTGGAGGAGTCTTTTTTGGATGAAATATTTATGTAACTACTAATAACGATAAAAACATATTAATACATCAAAACATTAGTTCATTCTACCAGAAAATTGTTAAAGTAGAAATAACAATGATGAGAGAACACTTGTGAAAAAGAAATCACACAAAATAAAATAAAAAAACATGCAGTGACCAAATGGAAACAAAAATTAAAGTTGGAGGAAAATTAAAGGTTCTCCAAAAATGTAAACAAAAAACCTGCAATACCACTGCAATGAATCATGTTCCTCAAATTCACTATAAATGGATGTTCTAAACTTAGAGTGGATGTGTTTTTCCTATATCAATTCAAATAGATTGTGTTAATATCTATACCACTACCAAAGGCTATGATGGCTATTTTGTCAAAATATCCTATAGATGGGATACACATAAAAACATTGTCATTTAAATAATACGATCAAATGCATGCTTGTTACTGTTCAAATTCTTTGTTTTAACCTTCAACCATAACAAACAAATCAAATTGCATTTCATCATATTACAATCGGACTTGATAAAGTATATTGGCATACCAAACCTATCATCATTTACCTTCAATGCATTAGTATCAATGTAATGTTTTGTGTTTAATAGAGTTAGCATTAACACATGACTTATGTGAGGGAGGGTTTTAGCAGCTAGTAATAGTAAGAGAGGTAACAATGGATGGCGTGAGATACCATGACATTGTCAAAGGTTACGTATTGTCTAGATAAACACATTTTCAAAATACATTCTCCCTTCAATTTCATCAATGAAATTATTCTAATTTACTCACCACATTGGTGATGAGGCATGGATTCTCAATCAATTTCATTCATCCATGTAGATCTAATACCACCATTATCACCACTATGTCATAATTATCCTAACTATGTAAACATTAAAAATATATTTAATTGCAAGCTTCAATCTTTGGAGAATGTTCTGAATGGTGGTTATTTAATGAAATTTAGAATCTGATCAATGAGATTTATGTGGTGAGGATTTTCATCAATATTCTTCCTTTGGTTGATTGTACCAGAGAATATTTCTTTCGCCAGAATTAATACAAGGCAAATCGAAGACTCTTTTTTCCATCAAGACTGGGTTATGTGTTTCTTTTGTTGTTTTGCATTTCGCATCATTTTTCATATGTGTCTTTAATGAATGATTAGCTGCAATTTAGTACAACCTCTATTGTCGCGATCATTTATTCTAGTTATCTAATCATTTACATCTTTTCCTCTGTATCGGATTTCAGCAGGTACAAGACCTGTGAATTGTTTAGATCTCTATATCATATCCTTCATTAAAGTTTTTCCTGCTTATTTTCTTCTTATGTCCCAAGGTGAGATTCTTCCCTGATTGATGCCTCACATTGTTCAACAGATCTATGTTTTCTCTCGCTTCATGCATGGTTTTAAAATTTAACTCAGTTACGGAAAACATCCTTTGGTTTCGTTATACTATTAATTCGATTTTAGGATTCTTTCTTGTATAATATAAAGGTAAAACAACAACCAACACTTTATAAAAACTATGTTCTTTTATGACTGTCCCTGTGGCAAGACAGCCCAACATAGAACCCGATCTCTCAGATCAAACCAACCTCGCTTTAAACCTTTGCGATGCCATTCTGAAAACTGCTACTACCCGGTCCGAACTCGAACATTCATGGGCAGCCATTTAATGGGATATAAACATTCAGGAACAGCTGGAAGCTAGACCCAGATAAGTCAGAAACCATCCTTATCTTGTTTTCCCCAATTGTATCTCTCACACTATTTTGGATGCCTAGACTTGGTACTTTATAGCCTTAAGTATAGACTCTGGAACAAGAAGGAGGTAAAGAACCAAGTCCAGGAATTGTTAGACAAGGGTTTGGTCAGAGAGAGTTTGAGCCCATGCGTAATGCCAACTGTGTTGAGTCCAAAGAAATATGGAGGATGGAGAATGTGTATAGACTCGAGAGCCATCAACAAGATCACTATCAGGAGATGTTTGATTCTACAGGAATTTTAGGTAAAGACATTAGGGTTTGAACACCTTGAGGAAATGTATAGTGATGACCCAGATTTAAAGGGAGCATGCGAAGCATGTGGAAATCCCTTGATGTGAGATAGGAGCCAGTGGACAGAGTATATGATTCAAGAGGGATTGTTGTTCAAGGGCAGTCAATTGTGCATACCAAAATTCTCAATGAGAGATAACCTTTTGAAGGAAAATCATAGTGGACGATTGGCTGGACATTTCGGCCATGATAAGACATTTTCACAGTTGATCAGTTCATACTACTGGCCAGGTATGAGAACATATGTGATAAAATTCATGAATAGATGTAGAATCTGCCAACATGCAAAAGGTAAAAGACAAAACACTAGATTGTATCAACCATTTCCCATACCAGAGAGGCCTTGGGATGTAATAAGCATGGATTTTGTGCTGGGAATGCCGAGAACGCACAGAGGATGCAATTCCATATTTGTGGAGGTGGATAGATTTTCAAAGATGGCACACTTTATTGCATGCCAGAAGACCAGTGATGCAACACATGTTGCGAATATGTTCTTTAAGGAAGTTGTGAGACTTCACGGCCTACCCAGAAGTATTGTCTCGAACAAAGACATGAAATTTGTTGGTCATTTTTGGAGAACATTGTGGAAGAAGTTAGGGACAGATTTTTCCTTCAGCTCATCTTATCACCCTCAGACAGATGTACAGACTGAAGTGTTAAACATAAGTTTGGGAAATTTATTGAGGAGTCTGGTCACCGAGCACCATAATAAGTGGGATCAGATTCTTCCGCAAGAAGAGTTTGCATACAACGACTCACCAAATAAGAGCACTAGGAAGATCATGTTCCAAATATTGTATGGAACAAAATCCAGGGGAGTGTCTAAGTTGAGAGACTTGGGACAGAGTGAGTCAGAAGCGCTGGAGCAGAATATTTTGCTGCAGAAATACAGAAGATCCATAGCCAGATCAGAGGGAAGTTGCAGAATTCTAGACAAGAGTACAAGCACAGAGTTGTTCAACATCGCAGAGAACTCCACTTTGAAATAGCAGATCAGGTTCTTGCACATCTCAGGAAGGAAAGGTTCCCTAGGGGGATATATAACAAGATAAAGATGAATAAAATAGGACCATGCAAGATCTTGAGGAATCTTGATGCAAACTCCTACGAGATTGAGCTGCCAGATGATGGGGGCATATCACCAATATTCAAAGTTTCAGACCTATATCCTTACAGGAAGGATGACACAAAGGGATCAAAAGAACAAGAGAAGATTCAGTGGGAGAAGCAAATATCTATAGCAGAAAAACCACAGATGGAAAAGATCGTTGATCAAAGGATTAGTAAGAAGATCCGAAGGAAGACCTACTTTGAGTATCTGGTCAAGTGGAAGGGACATCCAATAGAATATACCAGTTGGGAGAGTGAAGTTGATATCCAGAAGCATGGAAATTTGGTGCAGGAGCTCATGGATAGGAGTCCACAAATTTTTTCCCAGGGGAGTATGATGTAGGAACATTGTCGGCAAGTGCACATGGCAAGACAACTCAGCGCCCGAGAACCAATCTAGAGTCTTGAACGCCAGCTAGTACTGCAATATTTGGAGGCTGATAGAAAGAAAAAGGGGAAAGATCACGCGCGTAGAGGAAAAATGAGCACGCATGACCTGGGAACTAACCCTAGTTCTGATGTAACCACAATTAGATAGGAGTTTTTTGTTTTATTTTGTATAAAGGGAGGTTTTGTACGCCCTAAGGAAGGGTTACGATAGTTACGAGAATCGTGAGCAAGTAGGAATCCTAGAGTAGTAATTGTTGTTTGAATTTTACTGTAATCGATTTCTTGATTTTGAATGAAGATAGCAGAGGAAAATTGATCCAATGTGTGAAGCAATTGTTGTGTGTTATTTCCCTCTTATTATGTTTGTTCAAGAATGCATGAATCTTGTTACAGGTTTGGACATCTTTGAAATGCTTGCATAAAAATTTAAATCGTTTTCCTCGTGAGCCGGTGCAAGGTGTGCACACAGTCTACAAGGAGTGCCTTGATCGAGTATGTCTCGACTCATAAGATCAGGAGGAATAGTGGAAGGTTTCTTTGTAAGAAGTGTAAAGTGACTGCCGCAAGGTGTGCACAGTCGTCACAAGAATTCAAGAACTTGTGTAAAGATATGTTGCAAGGAGTGAAAAGATTTGGAATTCGAAGAAGAGTCGAAGTGATTCTGTAAAGAAGTCGAAGAATCAAGAGGAGAGGAACCCCAGGACAATGGGAAATGATTCTTTTCAAGAACCTTTAAATCTAAGTTTGAAGAATTTCTCGAAAAAGCAAGAAGTGATGGGAGATCAAAATCTGTGAGGAGATCAAGCTCAGGAGGAACATCACTTTCCAAGAAGTGCGAACAAGATCCAAGAAACAAACTCGCAGGAAGAAAAAAGGTCAAAACCTTTAAATCTTTTGAAAACCTTCTAAGTATAGAAGAACGTCAAAGCTTAGGAGGAGGAGCGACAATTATCATTGGATCAACAGCAGAGGAGCAATATGGACAGTCTGATCATCATCCAGACAATGAGGAGTAAGTGTAGCGGAGGAAATATCTCAGTCGTTCGATCAGAGCGCAAAGAAAATATCTCAGTCATCTGATCTGCACGCAAAAAGATCGTAGCCGTCTGATCAAGGTAAAGTGCACTAACGATAGACATTTGAAAGTGTACAGGATAAATAGACTTACAAAGTTCTGAAATATTCAAGATCGTCCAGTTGTCAAGGAGGACACGTGGCGAGAGATCATCTTTTCGTTGATTCGTTACTCAGAGAAGTCAAAGGTAGATTCGTGATAATTTGCAAGACGCAAAATCATGATTTGAGTTGAGCCATTGGATCGAGAAAGATCATGAGTCGTCGATCTGACACAATCGAGAAATCAGGAATCAGAATAACATAGGTGAACCACCCTCCAAACTCACAAAACACGAAGTACGGATTTGATCACAGGATTTGATCAAAGGAGGGAGTTGAACCGTAGATCTAGTTTTTTCGGGAGTTCGCAACTTGGGAAAATCAGAGGTAAGAGTTCTGGGAACTCGCGAGTCACGAAATCACGATTCAATCATGAACATTGAACGAGGAGAGATCTGGACCGTTGATTTTTCGGGGAGATTTCGCAAGTTCGAAGCTCGGGATATGGGAGACGAGATATCCTTCGACCGCGCGAAGTGCGAAGTCCCAATTCACAAAGGGGAAAGTAGAGTCGTTGGATCACGGAGGGGTTTGAGCCATTGATCTAGCACCATCGTAGTTTTGGATATTGGGTGAACGAAGGTAACAACACTCTTAGAGTCGTGAACCACAAAATTGCAACACTCCTTTCACTCCAGCGCGTGGTCATTGTCAGCAGTCACGTGGGAGAAGTGGCTTAGCTAGAGGAGAGATAGCGCCTAATTACACTGAAGCTTTAGAGAATTAAGGAGAAGCCTGCGGGTTCCATATAACCTGCGCATTTGGAGGAAGGGCCTGTGTAAGTCGATTTGGGGTCCAGCAGAAACCCGAAGAGTTGATTTGACTTAGTATCTTGATCGATCCTTGACCGGGAGGTCAACAGCCCCGAGGGGATAAGGGGGGGTCTACATCACTCCTTCATGTTCTCATGGTCACCTTTTTAATGCTATACTTCTTCCTCTAGTGACCATATTATTTTATTCTTCTCTTATATATCATGCACCAAGTTTCTCATCCTTTTATCTGATGCTTGAGTGAAGATGACACCATCTGAAGCGATGGATAGAGGATCATCCCTGAATTTTTATCACCTCTTCTTCAACGTCATTGATAAAGGAGTTTCCCTGAATATTGTAATTTCCTTTTTTTATGCAAGAAACTTTACTTGGGTTCTTGTCGAACCTAAAGGAATTTAGATTGGCCACCTTCTGAGCTTTTGATTTTGTATAGACCCCCAATCCCAACTCACCTAATGGGAAGTTCCCTCCAGTGACATGGATGTGCTTCGATGACCCTAGAATGTCCATATCAATGGGGTCCATGTTAGGGCCTCTTTCTTATTGTTGTTTCTTTTGTTGTGATTTTTTCTCTGGTGCTACTACTTCAGTTGTTTCTTTCACATTTTCTTCATTTTTCTCTACCTCTTCTTGTATTTTGCACTCATCTTCTTCTTCCTTCCTCTTAATTTGTTCTTTAGCTTTTGTTTTAGCATCTTCAACTTCTTTTATTTTTTTATCTTCTTCTCTTTTATTTTTCTCTTGTTTTTCTTCCTTCCTTTGATGGGGTCATGGATGTTTCCCCATAGGGTTTTACCACATTAAAACATCGGTGTGTTGATCTTTGATATGGTTGTGTGAGTGGTTATTGAATGTGTTTGTCCTCTATTGGAATACTGTGTTTTTGAAAAAAGAAACAACATAAGGTGTGACACCCTTCAAGGTACAAGTTAATTGTGATATCCCATTATTTGAAGGAAAGATAGATGCATATGCTCTAGATAAATGGTTGAATCTACTAGAAGGTTATTACTCTGTCCCAAAAAAATTGAAGGCGAAAAGTTCACCTCAGTGCTCCTTAAATCCCTCCCCCATGTCAAAGATTGGTGGGAAGGTTATTGGGAGAGGCACACCACAGATGAATATACACCATTGGGAGAGAACCCACCTGGGAATCCTTTATGGATGCCCCCAAGGAGGATTTCTACCCTATTGCAAGTTATGATGACTAGTATATGAGATGGGGGACTTTGTTTTCGGAGAGATACAGCATAGTGCTAGAGTATACCAACATATTCCATACCATGCGCTCAAAGCTGGGTATTCAATATTTAGAGAGACACTTGGTTCTAAAGTACCACAGTGCCCTCCATAGGTACACCCAAATAGACATGGATTTCTTGGAAATCTCCTCATTGGGAGTTGCTTATTGATAACACTGTCAAAATTGAGAATAAATTTAAGCAGTGAAATAAGTAAGAGTTCGGGTCTCCAAATACACAACAACAGAAGCATGGAAAAGGTATCCCTAACTCACAAAAAAAGGAATAGAAAAATGAAGGCCAACCTAAAGAAAACCATTCCAATCTGTAGGAAAAGAAGGGTAACAGGAAGATGAAGAAGGAAACTTAAAAGTGGTGTGAGTTAAACAAAATCCCCTGGAACAACACTGATGAATGTCACTCAAAACAATCATTGTTGGCTGATCTTAAACAAAAGGAGTCGAACCCTGACTCAATCTTATTTAGAATAGGGAAAGTGAATCATCAATGTAGAACCCAGTGCTACCATTGCAACTACAAATATCCAAACAGAGGAATCGAAGGATCTTGAGGAGGGAGAGAACATCTTCCATTCATATATGTGGGTGAAGGGGACCCCACTACATTTCATTATTAATAGTGGGAGACAGAAAACCATGAAATCGGTCAAGGTCATCAAGAGATTGAAGTTGTCGACGATTCCACACCCCCAACCATACACCATTGGTTGGTTGAGATAAGGACGAGACCTTCATATCAACCAACAGTCTCGCCTATCTTATGACATCAATCCCTTCAAAGATGAGGTATTGTATGATGTTTCTCCACATGAAGTATGTGATATTATTTTAGGACAACCATATATGTGTAAATATCACGTTGTTTAAGAGTCTCGACCCCATAGTATCATTATTACTCTGGGGGGTCAACTCTACAAGATACCAAAGGTAGTTATGACTACTTTTGTTTCATTGATATCGGAAAAAAATTTTATGCAATGTAATCTCTGTATTTATGTGTTCTTTGTTGTATTTTTGTTTTTATCTCATTTCGTTCTCAATATAATATGGATTTGGATTGGAAGTAAAATCTATGGGGAGGGTGAGACATAGAGATAGAAACTAAGTATTTCTTTTAGAAGCCAAGAGGGGGGGGGTGGGGGGATAGCAATGAAGTTTCTTCGGATAGAGAGACATGAGCTTCCTCGAAAGAGGAAACTTTTTCCTCCCAAGTGATTGTTGATTAAAGCAAACCCAATTCACCCTCCCAAGTATTCCAAATCAAGGGAGAACTTGAATACACAAATAGACCGGAATTAAACCAAGGAGAGATGGCTAGAGGAACAAAGTACTAACCAAGAATTTCAAGATTCATAATCCATGACCAAGAATGCCAACATATCCTTTTCCATGCTAAACATAGTGCCATTTAATCGTAGTGAGATTCCTTTGTTCTTCGCCCTCGAACCTAGCCTAAAATACATCTAAACGACTACCTTCCATAATTTGCACAATCATCGTCATATATGGGATTCAATGCACAATACATCATTGGGATTGGAAGAAACAACCATGAGAACCCAAACCCTTCACATCCACCTTCTTTGCAATGATTTCTTGTATTATATATTCCATGTTTGTTATCGCCAAACATCGATGGGTGTCGTGACATTGACCTCTAACACCCCATTCAAGTGTTGTTTATCACCACTTAAAAAATGAACTAATAGTTTAATTATTATTTTAGTTGTTTTACTTTTTTAAAAATATTGTAAATATGATAATAGAAACAATGATTCCAAAAAAGTTAATAACTTTGAATTTCTTTCCAATATACGATTCCAAAATAAAATAAAAAATAAAAATTCCATTACCAAATAGCTTGCTCTTTTACTTTATCCATACGAAGTTTATAATAATTTTAATTAGAAACATTTTTTATATGGTGTTTTCTAACTATTCTACGTTTTGGCCCTTTTCACTAGAATCCAACGACATAAATATGCACAGAATCACATTTTTTTATTGTTTAAATTGCATTTATGAATCCATAAATGAATTCATCATGCTAAAAAACCCGAACAACACAAGGATTATACTAAATTAACCACTCAAATTTATAGATCCAACAATGTTTTGCCAAATATCAAACAAATTTAAACAAAAAATATCGTTAAAAAAATACCAAAATGTAGAACAATTAAACTACAACCTTTTATTTTATTCTATCTACAATAATTTTATATTTTATTAAAAATAGCATTTAAAACACTCAAAACTTGAAACTTAAGTATAATCCTATTCTTTAAACATTTAAAAATACATACGTATTCCTTTTCTTTACTATCCATAATTTAAATAAATGTTCGCAAAAGGTTTAGAATTGTATATAAAATAACATTTAAATAAAATTTTATATAAAACAAGTGTTGCATGGAAGCGTAGTCCCTCCCAGGTTGGAATGGGAATAAATGCACTGCTATGGCGAGATCAAGGGAGAAATAGAAGCTCAAAGCAGCAGATACACGTGGGACGCAACTTGAAGTACAGGTGGTATCCATGCAGAAAATGACTCATGTTAGTGCGTCACATGCTAGCCATAAGACATCGGGTTGGTAGATGATCCCGGGAGAATGTCACTGCGGAAGTAAGGCTGAAGCCCCGAAGAACCAAAGTCTCGAATTCCCGAATTAGTTAATCATAATATTATATTAATATGGGGTTAATATGCGAATGAGGATGTCAATCCTACTGCGTTTTTTATAGATGTGATACTCTTGTTTAAGTTTTTTCTTGGGGCATGTATAGTTCAAATATGGGACTTAGAAAATTTACGTCGTAATGACTTGAAGAAATAAAAAAAGATAGTATCAGTTTTTTTTGTTTTTTTTTGAAATAAAGGTTCCTGGAAAAAAGGACTAGGAATCACACACATTAAACATTCAAATTTAATAAACACAATTTCCTGACATCCAACATAGTTGAAGAAAAAATGTTCTAGCACATAAAAATAAAAGAAGATGATCGATATGCATAAAGAGAACTAATTTAGCATTCTGAAAGAAGCCCACAAGGCACAGTCGAAATTGTTCTCGAAATAGTTTTCTTTGAAATTTATCAAAAATTAATAATTTTTGTTACATATTTCTGGAATCGGTTACATATTTATGGAAATTTAATTATGTTTGTCATATAGACTAGGATTGGGGCTCCCATGGACCATAAAAGAAATAAGATTGTAGAAAGAAGAAGTGTGCGACGGTAGAGATGAAGACCTGAAAAGAATAAATTGAAAGTTATCAGTCTTTGGTTAGAGATTTCTATTTAAAGAGGTGGAATAATTGGATTGATAAAGAAAGAAAGATGTGATCAGTATAGACTTAATATGACAGTATCTATTTATCCCTTTGTTGTTTGCTTGTTGATGCCTTTTTATTTCTCTCGTCGATGACCACTAGAATTGTGCCAACCGGTTGTTGGCCTTTGTCGGTGAGCTTGTCAATTCTCCTTTGGAGCCATTATTCAATGTAACTTCTCATGGGGGCCACATTGATTTCATCCTGGATTTCTATGTTGAAAATCTTGTTTTCTATTTTCCTTAGATCGATATAAATACTATGCAAAGCCTGTTCAATTTATTCATTGTGTGTCGAATAGTCCACTAGCCAGTTCTCCACGTCATCTTGACCATATTCAAGGATGTCGTAAAACTTTTCTAAAGACAACCCCTTTAAAATATCATCTTGTTCATAGAAGGCTTGTTTGGTTAAGGACAAGGAGTTGAGGATTAAGTTTGGGTCTTAAACCTTGTTGGTATTTCTGGCTAAGTCTATTTCGGTTATGTTTCTGAATAATTCTTCGTTCTCTGATATGGCTTGTTCACATGATTTTCTCACTCACTCAGCTCACTCATCTAGTGTGCAAGTATTGAAGGAATTTGCAATTACCAATTGCCGGAAGAAGGAAGAGAGAGAGGTGCATTGATTGGGAGAGGATATTCTCTAGTGTTTGGTCTATTGTCTTGGCATTGTATTGGCTATCTATATTAAAGAAGTTTTTTCTGGGTTTTGTTCCCCATGAGGGTTTCCCAGGATAAATGTTGTGTATCTTGTGATCATGTTTCTCTCAGTGATCCTATATGTGTTATGGTTATCTAGTAAATTGAAAAGAAACCTAATAATAGCTTAAACCTTAACATATCTATCCACTAGTTAATTTCTCTATGTTTATTATTGTACATTGGATCTTACACCTAGAACACGATTTACTTGTAGTTTATAAAATCTAATGGACATTTTTTGGGGTATCATCTACCTGGTTAATTCTCACCTTGGGGCATCTGCAATATTTGACAACATAATGCCTCTAGAATCTCATAGAATCCAATTTTTCAAAATATTTTCAGTCTTTGTTATCACTAGGGGTGCTCAATTCAAACAATTGTGAGACCATCTGGAAGTTAGAAACCTATTGCTAATTTTCTATTTGTTCCCAACCTAATGAATATTAATATGGAGGACAACATATCTCTAAATTGGATTTATTGTTGGTTATTTTCCCTTATAAAAAAGGATTCCTTGTTTATTCCTAATCTTTGAATTTCAATTATGTCAATGTTGTCTTCAACTCAAAGTTGATATTGATTAGGCAAAATTACAGCACACATGCCGAGCTTCTTTTGACTTGTGCAGTGTAGGTCATGCACGCCTATATTTATGCATGATCTAGATTGTACACACCCTTCCTTAAATGTTCATCAAGCTATGCCAGAAGATAGTATTGGATTTCATTAGGGCCCTTAGGTTAAACCTTATAAACTGAAAGCATGCAGTCTGTAACTCACATGAATTTAAAGTGACAAATAAATTAATTTATGCATTTATTATTTATTGTGGTAACCTTTTCTCTTCAAAATGGCTTTGATTAATGGACAGTCCAAGTTTTTTTTCTGGTGGGGTAAATGTAGCCTTACAAAATGCAGGGCACTAGTCTATTTTTGTGTTAAGGTTTATTGTGCATCTCGTGATTTGATTCTGATAAGGTTTGGAATTTGATGTATTATTGTTGTTTGTACTTTGTAGGTTATTGCAACTTGGGGAGTTCGCAACAACATTGAATTTCTTTCTTTGTCATATACACGACATGCCGAAGACATTATACAAGTAAGAAAGATGACATCAAAGTTACGTTCTTGCTCATGTTCTAAGATTGTGTTGTTACTAGATACTATGATGGATCTCACATATAAAAAATTCTATCAATATGTGTTTCTAGAACCAACTTCATAGTGATACTTTATGCCTTTTAATTTTTAGGATGATTTGTTTCTGTGATGCTTGTTTCTTCTTATTCTTTAAAAGATTTCAAGTAGATGCATTATAGTAAACTTCAAATATGAATGCATTATCATATGTACTTTTGAAAATCATTCTGAACTGACAATGAAGTAACAAGGTGCTATTTTTTGTTGCAGACTTCATTAGTAAATGATGACAAAAAATTATTTGTTGTGTTTCTGTGACATGGGACTTCTCCCTTATAATTGAATAACCTCAAATAGTGAACATCTTATCTACTGTACATCTAAAAAGGATTTTATACTTACCTTTAAACTATAGAATAACATACTTTATTAGATGTATTAGAGGCCACCTAGAAATTTGTTTTCTCGATTCTAACATCGAATCGATGTAAAATCCATTTCCTCCTTCTGTCTTGTATAGACCTGCATGTATCTTGATGGGCTTGGGAATCTTCAAGAGACCCAAATATTTGCTAAGATTGACACTATAGAGGTATTTTATGGATCACTGAATGAAGTCTCCTAGTCTTAAACTTTCCTTTTCATGTTTAATCGGTCTTAGATAATCACACTGCACAAAAAGTAGTTTCCTATTTGAATCTTAATATACACACAACTTATGTTGCAGGGTCTGGAGCACTTTGATGAGATCTTGCGAGAGGCAGATGGTATTATTATTTCACGGGGTCATTTAGGGATAGATCTTCCACCAGAGAAGGTATCCTTTGATATTTGATGTAAACTGTTTTCATATATCCATTTCCTGATGTTTTTTTTTTCCATAGATAAATGAATATTGTTGTCATTGTAATTTGACTACAAGTCTAGTTGTGTCCCTGCATGGAGATATCTTATAAGTTTGTATTTTTACTAAATCCAAACTTAATGTTTCTCTGGAGTATAAGGTAATGACAGTCAGGATTGATGGAATTGTCTAATATTCTCTCTTGGTAAATCTTATTCATTTGGGATTGTAATTTGTTAGTGTCAAGGGAGGCTCCAAATTATTTATGGTTTCAAAGAAGGGATATTGACTTGGGTAATAGAGGCAGTATAGCAGTGTGAACAGGCAGGAAAATAAAATTGTTTGGAGGACTATCAATAATTTGTTGATGTCGTCTTCTCACTGTCAAACATTTTCATAGATCAAATTAGTTTGGAATTTCATTTGCAAGCCAAAAGGTAGGAGACAGCTTGTAGAAGTATTGTTGGTTTTTGTATTATAGTTCTCTCCAATCTAGGGCTCTACATGTCAAGTGCTCCTCTTCACAAGTTTGCACACTCTATATGACAAGATCCTAAGCTCCAATTCTCCTCCTCGACATGTGTACCGAGTCCACAACAACCTACAAGTGGTGCTCCCTCCAAACAAGATTCCCTCTAGCCAAATGCTCAGCCTCTTGAAGTCTGCCATGTGGTATTGATGCTCCTAGGGCGAAGCACCCTTCCTCCTAGTGCTTAGTGCTTCTCCAAATGATAAATCCACATTCTATGCTAAGGTCTCATCCTCATCAACATGTGTGCCATGTAGAAAATGTCAATGCCACATAAAAAAACTTCCAAGTTCCTCCATAAGAAGTGTGCCTCCTCTACCACATATCTTGAGTACAAGAATCCACCTATAGTAAGTGTTCCAATTGTCAATCAACCAAAACAATCTAGGATACAACAAAGGGATATGGTTTCACCATGTACCCCACATCACATGAAGTGTGTTGAATTTCCTGTTAAACCCAGCACACGACTAACAATCCAAATAAACTCTATTTATTAATTATTAGCACAACTAGGTTTTCAACGAAAATATAAGTGAAACAACTACACAGAAAGAAAACACATTTGCACACAAGATTCAGGTAAACACCCCTAGAAAAACCCTTGCGAGAAAACTAGTTCTGAGTTTTATTTTATTAAATAAAATCATGGGTTCCTTTCCTGGGATAATGGCCCATTAGAGGAATTACAATGTTGCAGTTGATAGCCTAGCCCACTTGTCTGTTATCTCCCTTGCTTCCCCATGCACCCTTTCCTCAACCCTGCCCACTCAGACACAAGTACATGAGCAAGACTCCCTCTTGCTCCTATGCATTCATTGTATGCCTCTCATCCTCCTTAGATATGCTTTTATAATCCCCTAATGACTAAAACCATATCTCCAAAGTGATCAACGATCAATATATGATCTTGATCTCTTGATATCAACGGTTTCGACTTAATCTCTCGTTGATATATCGTCAAAACGCATAGATGGATATGCAAGAGTGTACAATGAGAACCTTCACAAACATAATCGTTAATGCCTGAGAGGATGGAAAAATCATGTTTCTTTTTCCAAATATGTAAAATGAGTATATTACAGTTTAATGAATACATTTTCATATTATTATATATGGTTTTATACTTTATCAAAAAATTCGCCAATACTTTACAAGGTTTTGTGAAAGATTCGCCAAGATTTTACAAGAGTTTATAGTTCAGTGAAATATTCACCAAATGTTTACAAGATTATATAATTGACTAAAAGATTCGCCAAAAAATTATATAAAAATATTATATTATTGATAAAATCGCCTTCAATTTTTCCTATGTATCATGGGGATTGGCCCATTTATTATACATATAAATTTAGGGAGGGTTCTTAAAATCACCCCTGATACTCATTTTATTGTTTTCCTCCTCCTTGGAGATGGTAACACACAGGTTGTAAATGATGAATTTTACTTAATTTTTAAAACAGTCAAATTGATCGGTGGATTAAAAATTTACCCGTATATATATATATATATATATATATAGACACACACACACACACACACACACACACACACACACACACAATTGTAAGCATTTACAAATAGAAAAACCAAAATCTCATCGGATGAAACTCTAATTCTTCTCTGAGATGATATGAGACTCTAAGATAAGAACAAACTACATCCACAATACTCTAAGATGATATTCCTACTCCCAACAAGCATAGACCTATCTTTGTGAGACCTAGAGATGAGACTGCCATATATACATACATTGTGTTAATGCAAATTGCAATCTTGCACAGTGCACATTGAAGCATGAAGCTTAAATATTGAGAATCACATCATGAAAATTGCAATCCACTGCAAGTTGAACATTAAACACCAACCTTTAGAGAAAGAGTGCTCATATTGAAGGGTTTTTTTGTTGTCCAATAGAAATAGTAGAAGTGACTTTTCTTGTGTGTCTAGGTGAAATAGAGATTTTTTGTTTGATTTTGAAAGTTCTTATGTAGTTTTTTTAGTGTTGATAGTAGAGGATATTGAAGCCTAAAGGTAAAACAAGTCATCATTAAAGGGAAAGACAAGAGTGTTTTTGTTGGGTATGTGTTATATTATTTGCATGAGTAGTATTTCGCCGGGACGACATATTTTCACCGGGACGACATATTTCTGGGACGACATATTTCTGGGACGACATATTACCGGGACGACATATTTCCGGGACCACATGATATTAGGTGGTTTTTCAGCACATGGTTTTTTGCTGATGGTTTTCTATTTCCGGTTAAGGAATTAGGGTTTTGGACTAATCCAGGTCATTGGGTTAGGGTTTTGGATGCCGCTGGCTCCTATATGTATATTGTATTGTAAACAATGTAATACAATGTATGAATATAATATATGTTGGTTTTCCCGGTTTGGGTTTCCAGGTGAAAAATCTCTGTGTAATGTTTGTATTTGGCATTGTATCTTTTATGTTCTTTTCTGAATATCAGTTTGTAGTAGGTATTGTACAAGGTTAGAATTTACATTTGGTATCAGAGCTTTATTGGCTTCAGGGGGACGCCTTTGTCGTCAAGGGTTTGGCTCGAGACTATGATAAGCCTTGTTACAGTGGGAGATCTGCGGTATTGTTTTTCAGGTGAAAAG
>ML816757.1:0-11783 GCA_009831015.1 Picea engelmannii | reverse complement strand
GGTGGTTTTTCGGCACATGGTTTTTTGCCGATGGTTTTCTATTTCCGGTTAAGGAATTAGGGTTTTGGACTAATCCAGGTCATTGGGTTAGGGTTTTGGATGCCTCTAGCTCCTATATGTATATTGTATTGTAAACAATGTAATACAATGTATGAATATAATATATGTTGGTTTTCCCAGTTTGGGTTTCCAGGTGAAAAATCTCTGTGTAATGTTTGTATTTGCCATTGTATCTTTTCTGTTCTTTTCTGAATATCAGTTTGCAGTAGGTATTGTACAAGGTTAGAATTTACATGTTTTTCCTAAGGTTTTAATGGAATTTGTCTATAAGTACATGGCCTATTTTGGGATATTGGCCAGGTATTAGAGAGCGATGGTGAAGATAGTATATCATCTGTGTGATGATTTGAAGTCTAGACAACTTGTCCCATTCTTGATTGTTGTGACCATTGGCTAAGCTACCTTTATATTGTTGAGCATGTACTTGTACAAAGGTATTAGGGAATTGTTGTTATAATAGAAGCATGAGTGTCTGAGTATATTTGTGTTCCTTACAATAAAAGCATGAGTGTCTAAGTATATTTATGTTCCTTACATGGAACAAGTTCTACATTTCTTTTTCTTATTAACTATCGATGGGTTTTGGAACTTCTTCACAGTTTGGATATGCCTGGATATGCCCTCTCTGCATCTCCCCATTCACAAAAAAAAATTCTCTTGTATTCACAACAAAAATCAACAAAAACACATATAATACATAATATTTAAATTACGAACAAACATAAATATAAATCATCATAAAACAATAGTTTAACATGTCGAACTAATGAATTTAGGATGACCATGTTCATATGGAACTAATGAATGTAGGATGACCATGTTCATCCACACGGACTTTTTCATCAACTCCTCCATCGCCATGGAAAACCCTCAAATGATTCGGAACGACTCCATCCCTCCTTTCATTATGAGGAATTTTATGAGAAAACGCCATATTAAATAAAGATCGCAAGAAATGCAAGCCCAAATCGATACCCATGGCTACCATGATCGCATCAACAACAAGTTTAGAGGGTAACAGAGTGTGTGGTTCATACCATTTGCCATGGCCTTCTTCCAATGCAATAAGCATAGACCAAGTAACAGAGCAAATCAAGTTCACAAAACTAATTAGAAAAGAGAAGGTTCCAAAGCTTAGAAGATTGCCTCTAAATGTGAGTACTTGGCAAACAGTGGTATGTTCAACTTTAGAATATACCCAAGATTTCATTAAAAATGCATTACCAACAATCCCACTTCCTCTGTTGTCCACAGTATATTATTTGATCGTTGCTCTAGCTACCAGAGCGCTAGAGAAACCATCTACTCTCAACTAGCCAGTTAGTATAATGTTGACTAATATTTCTACCAATCTTGGCACTATCAACAAAACAGTGTCGTATTCTTGCGCATCATCGCATTCTCCACTCTGAGCGATGTAGTTTTTTAGGGAATCTGAAGCCAGGCTTACGACTCCTCTTGCTTCCTTGTATTTAGTCTTTAAAGAGCTGATCAACATCTTTGTCCACTCATCATTTTCTGCTGGATGGGTTGGGATGCAGATGCAACTACACTGTTCTTCAGACATGGAATTGGGAAATGTATCAAGTATTTCACAGATTGCAGCAACAGGCCATTCTTTGGGCTCACCCTTTGTCAACGTATTCATCTTATTCTTCCTTCCAGATGTATCAGTCTCCTCCTCCTCCACATGCAACAGGTCCTGCTTACATCCATGGGAACCATTTCTCAGGCAGGTCAGACATGGGAGTAGGCACTGGGAATTAGGCAGTTCTTTAAGTGTCTCAGGCATCCGTTCAGCAAGCATCATTGTGATCTCCTCCTGCGTCCTGAATACAATACATTTGCATGTATGGTTGGGCTGATAACGATTAGGGATATCTACATCGACTTGTATGAAAATAAACAAGTTTGTAATCTCGATCACCCCATTTAAGATGGTCATATCCTCATGTATAGTATGGGAGGTAGGCGAAAGCTATACACCATGCAGCAGCCCAATGATTGGGAGGTTGTTGCATGGTTCTCCATTCACTACATGGAATACATCCATCCATCCATGAGTTTTTCTATTGGTTGAAACTTCGACATGATGTCAGTAAGTATATCATGTCCTGCGCCATTGCCAAACTGGCCATTAAGAAACAAGGAATGTACACACCTCTTCCTATTCCTGACAAGCCCTGGGAATCCATCTCAATGGACTACATGTCGGGCCTTATTTCAACCAAGCAGGGAAATGATTATGTTTTTGTGGTTGTTGATCGATTTTCCGTATATGCACATTTTGTCTTCTGTATATGCACATTTTGGCTTCCGTAAATGCGCATTTACGAAAGCCAAAATGCGCATATATGGAAGAGAGATTTACAAAAGCCAAAATGTGCATATACGGAAGCTCTCTTCCATATATGCGTATTTTGGCTTCCGTAAATGCGCATTTTGGCTTTTGTATATGTGCATTCTGGCTTCCGTAAATGCATATTTTGGCTTCCGTAAATGCACATTTTGGCTTACGTATATGCGCATTTTTTCCTTCCATAAATGTGCGCGCAGTTCCATAGGTCATAGTTCCAGAGGGCATAGTTCCAAAGGTCATAGTTCCAAAGGGCGTAGTTCCAAAGGGCGTAGTTCCAGAGGTCATAATTCCAGAGGCGTAGTTTCAGAGGGCGTAGTTCCACAGGTCATAGTTCCAAAGGGCGTAGTTCCAGAGGGCGTAGTTCCAGAGGGCGTAGTTCCAGAGGTCATAGTTCCAGATGGCGTAGTTCCAGAGGTCATGGTTCCAGAGGCGTAGTTCCAGAGGGCGTAGTTCCACAGGTCATAGTTCCATAGGTCATAGTTCTAGAGGGCATAGTTCCACAGGTCATAGTTCTAAAGGGAGTAGTTCCAGAGGGCGTAGTTCCAGAGGGAGTAGTTCCAGAGGTCACAATTCCACAGGTCATAGTTCTAGAGGGCCTAGTTCCACAGGTCATAGTTCCAGAGGGCGTAGTTCCAGAGGTCATAGTTCCAAAGGGCATAGTTCCAGAGGGCGTAGTTTCATAGGTCATAGTTCTAGAGGGCGTAGTTCCATAGGTCATAGTTCCAAAGGGCTTAGTTCTAGAGGTCATAGTTCCAGAGGCGTAGTTTCAGAGGGCGTAGTTCCACAGGTCATATTTCCAAAGGGCGTAGCTCCAAAGGTCATAGTTCCACAGGGCGTAGTTCCACAGGTCACAGTTCCAGAGGGCGTAGTTCCACATTTCATAGTTCCAAAGGGCGTAGTTCTGCATGGCCTGTGCCATTGCCAAACTAGCCATTAAGAAACAAGGAATGTACACCCCTCTTCCTATTCCTAACAAGCCCTGGGAATTCATCTCTATGGACTATAGGTCGGGCATTATTTCAACCAAGCAAGGAAATGATTATGTTTTTGTGGTTGTTGATTGATTTTTCGTATACGCACATTTTTTCTTCCGTATCTATGCATTTTGGCTTCCATAAATGCGCATTTACAGAAGCCAAAATGTGCATATATGGAAACTCTCTTCTGTATATGTGCATTTTGGATTCCGTAAATGATCATTTTGGCTTCTGTAAATGCGCATTTACGGAAGCCAAAATGTGCATATACGGAAGAGAGATTTACAGAAGCTCTCTTCCATATATGTGCATTTTGGCTTCCGTAAATGCACATTTTGGCTTCCGTATATGCGCATTTTTTCCTTCCGTAAATGTGAGCGTAGTTCCACAGGTCATAGTTCCAGAGGGCGTAGTTCGAGAGGTCAAATATCCAAAGGTCGTAGTTCCAGAGGGCATAGTTCCAGAGGTGTAGTTCCAGAGGGCGTAGTTCCACAGGTCATAGTTCCAAAGGGCATAGTTCTAGAGGGCGTAGTTCCATATTTCATAGTTCCAAAGGGCGTAGTTCCAAAGGGTGTAGTTCCAGAGGTCATAGTTCCAGAGGGTGTAGTTCCATAGGTCATAGTTCCACAGGTCACAATTCCACAGGTCATAGTTCCAGAGGGCGTAGTTCAAGAGGTCATAGTTCCAGAGAAGTAGATCCAGAGGGCGTAGTTCCATAGGTCATAGTTCCAAAGGGCGTAGTTCCAGAGGGCATAGTTCCATAGGTCATATTTCAAGAGGGCGTAGCTCCAGAGGTCACAATTCCACAGGTCATATTTCTAGAGGGCCTAGTTCCACAAGTCATAGTTCCACAGGTCATAGTTCCATAGGGCATAGTTCCAGAGGTCATAGTTCCAAAGGGCGTAGTTCCATAGGACATACTTCCAGAGGGCATAGTTCCACAGGACATAGTTGCAAAGGGCGTAGTTCCAGAGGTCATAGTTCCAAAGGGGGTAGTTCCAGAGGACGTAGTTCCAGAGGTCATATTTCCAAAGGTGTAGTTTCAAAGGGCATAGTTCCAAAGGGCGTAGTTCCAAAGGTCATACTTCTAGAGGGCATAGTTCCACAGGTCATAGTTCCACAGGTCACAATTCCACAGGTCATATTTCCCGAGAGCGTAGTTCCACAGGTCATAGTTCCAAAGGGTGTAGTTCCATAAGGCGTAGTTCCAGAGGTCATAGTTCCAGAGGGCATAGTTCCACAGGTCACAATTCCACAGGTCATAGTTCCAGAGGGCATATTTTCAGAGGTCATAGTTCCAAAGGGCGTAGTTCTAGAGGGCGTAGTTCCAGAGATCATAGTTCCAGAGGCTTAGTTCCAGAGGTCGTAGTTTCAAAGGGCATAGTTCTAGAGGGCATAGTTCCAGAGGTCATATTTCCAGAGGGCGTAGTTCACAGGTCATAGTTCCAAAGGGCGTAGTTTAAGAGAGTGTAGTTCCAGAGGTCATAGTTCCAGAGGCGTAGTTCCAAAGGGTGTAGTGGAACTGCGACCTATGGAACTATGACCTCTGGAACTACGCCCTCTGGAACTATGACCTCTAGAACTATGCCTCTGGAACTATGACCTCTAGAACTACGTCCTATGGAACTACGCTCCTTGGAACTATGACCTCTGGAACTATGCCCTATGCAATTACGACCTGTGGAACTACACCCTCTAGAACTAGGCCCTCTGGAACTATGACCTGTGGAAATGTGACCTGTGGAACGATGACCTCTGGAACTACGCCCTTTGGAACTATGACCTCTAGAACTACGCCTCTAGAACTATGACCCATGAAACTATGCCCTCTGGAACTACGCTCTTTGGAACTATGACCTTTGGAACTACACCCTATGCAACTATGACCTATGGAACTACGCCTTCTAGAACTAGGCCCTCTGGAACTATGACCTGTGGAACTATGACCTCTGGAACTATGACCTCTGGAACTATGCCCTATGGAACTACGCCCTCTAGAAATCTAAACATTAATAAATACTTTATAACAATTCTTATACCATTAATTATAACACTTCTTATACCATTAATTTTTTAAAATTAAACAAATATTAATTATAAAGTATTTTTATAATTTAATATCTTAATTTTTTAAATTATAAATTAACAAATTATGAAAAAAAATTAATAATATATTATATACTTTGAAATTCAAAACTTCAATATCTTAATTCCTCATAATAGATACAAACACATTTTTAAAAATTCCAAAGAAACTTTTTAGCTATTTCAAGTCAATATCTCAATCCCCAAAAATTAGATATTAACTGGTTGTAAAGATAATTCTTAATTTATAATATATAAAAACCTCACTTCTTTATTTTTTATAGTAAAATTATTTTACAAGAAAATAACTTATAATGTCAAATCATGATGGGACTTGAAGAATAATAAAGATTACAAATTTGATACCTCGGGTTTACTTTTATACATAGAGACACTTCTGACCTACAAACAATATTATGCCATTCCCCTGGTTTTTGAATTTTAAAAATTATGTCGAACCCTAAACAAAATTGTCTTCAGAAGATCTACATTACTCATATTCAAACAATGAACAAATTCACAGGAACGCCCGCATGTTAAGAGAACTTGCACTTTAAGTTCATAAAAAATGGAAGAATGCTCACTCTAAAAACAATTATATTGATTTCAGACTGAAAACAATTCAATCTGCGATGATTTAAGCCAATCCAAGAGCCTTTCGTCGGTTGAGTTTGAGAGTATTCCTAGGCTGTAGATCTCGAAGCATTAGAAAATATTGACTATGATTCAAATCCCCCACCGATGGCTAAAAGCAGGCTCTATTGTGGTGCATGGTGGATCGATAATGTAGGACCTGAATCTATATATGACCTGAATCGGTATATGACGATGAAAGCAAAGTTTCACTTCAATGAAACTGTACTATGCTTTCTCTGTAAGATTTCGAGGAGGGATGATTCGGAGTAGGATATTGAGAGGCCAATCTAGAAGCTTCAAGAGCGCTTTCTGTAATTCAACCACCTGAGTTAGGTTAAGGCATTAAATTTAGCATTTAAGTTGCTAATTTATTCAGCCACCTGAAATCAGATTTGATCCTAGATTTTGTGGATCTCTCACTATGAGAACAATCGGAAACCATGAACGAAGATGGCGAGTGACAAGCTCGGTGACTGCGAGTGACAAGTCACAGTGATCAATGATTAATAGGTGAGTGGACAGGTCTCTAAAGGTGAAATGACGATTTTTAAACCACGGTGAAATGAAATACAGGTTACACAAGTTCCGAGTTTTATCATGCCATGAGATGGGCATACATTTCACTATAATTAATACACCATGCAACATCGCCCAATCATTGGAATACTGCATGGTGGATAGCCTTTGCCATGCGAGTAATCTGCATGATTCTAAACCTCATGCAGGTTACGGGTAGAGTAACCCACATGATTCTAAACCTCATGCGGGTTATCAGTAGAGTAAAAGAATACATCATTTTGATAATCAAAAGTTTGTTTTATTTATTTTTATTTTTTTAATAGTATATTGGGAAACAATTCAAAATGATTAACTCTTTATAGAGTGGGCCCATTCTATAAATCTAGATGCTTAGCTTCCTCTAGAACTCCAAGATGCAAGGTTGTTCAATTATGATCAAACTTTGTCATGCCATAGAATTGTAGAGTTCTCTCAACCTGTTTTCAATGTGAAATTTCTTCCATATTGTTTTAGTAGAATCTAGCTTAGTATGGTTGAGTGGAACACCAAATAAGTGGACACTTAAATCAGAGACCAATCCTTGGTTCCAATATCTCCTCATCAAGTTAACATAAACTATATCTTGTGACAAAGCAAGTTCAAAATGAGGATAACATGTAGGAGTTTTTTTCCTCAAAGCAAGAGAGAATCCATCTTTTTTTTAAGTTTATCACATCTCGTGACAGAGCAAGTTAAAAATGAGGATAACGTGTAGGAGTTTTGTTCCTCAAAGCAAGAGAGAATCCATCTTTATTTAAGTTTATTAATGACTTGTTGATGATTCTCTTGGTGTATAATTCTCGAATCAAGAAGCTCATCTTATTGCCTCCAACTAGGTGAATCTGGTTCTAATTGAAGGAATGCATATGTATTTTCCAAGATATCATCAAGAATGATGTTTACAATTTTTTCAACATTTATCATATCTCCTTCAATTTATATTCCTACGGATTTTTCAAATGGTTCCTCTATTTCTATTTCTTTCAACAAAGTATGTTAGTCCAACACCCCTAGTCCACAAGAGGTGCGGCGGTTAGTCCAACGGATGTTAAAACTCTAATCATAAGTTAGTTGGTTTAGTTGGTTTACCTAACTGTTATACAATTACATAATAGTTATGGTCTTCTTATATTATATATGTACGTCTGTACATGATTATTTGAGGCATTGATGAATATAGAGTATGCCTTTTCTGCCAGTATTTAGTTATCTATGTTCATCATGGTTTCTTGATTGCTTCAGTTATTTACATTATATTTCTGTTGTTTTCTTCATTTTGAATCTAACAGTGGTATCAGAGCATGTAGATGATCTTAAAGGCATGCTGATTTATCAGAGCCCATTTATGATCTTAATGATTGTGAGATTATGAATGGATGAAGCGTGAAGATGAAAGAAATCGTGAGAAGGCCACACATAAGCACAATGAAGAACGTTGAAAAGAGACAGTCTGGGTGCGTGGAGAACCGTTTGTTTGTGTGGAGGAAAGAAGGCTCGGTTCTGTGTAATGTCCAAGTGCCTATGAGAGACGTCCAAGAAAGTGTGAAATTAGGTCGAGAGATGCATTGAAGAGGAAATTAATCCTTTAATTTTTTGGAGAACCAAGATTATCAAGCTTGAGGTTGTTGGTTCCAGTGAACATTGAATTCCTACGTTTATTTGAGCCATTTAATTTATGGATGGTCCGGCGTGGATTTAGTGGGCAATAGAACAAATCCTTCAAATCCAAATCTGTGATCGATGTTGAAATGGGGAGTAACAGCACATGCATTGGCCATACGCACTGGTCCCGATTTAAAATATGTTTAAAGGCACGGATTTGCAATCCAAAGGAGTACAGGTGAGTGAAGAGCATTCTAATTGTCCGTACTAAAGAAAATAATCTGCATAAGTTATATATATTATTTTAAATGAAGTGTTTCTCATGGCTATTGGAGAAATGACAATCCCATGAATATAGGTTGGAGGAATTAGAAATGATTATTTATTTATAAGAGAAGCGCTAGAAAAATATTTTATTTTAATTTTAATGGAGGGTGCTTATAAAAAGTGTTTATTTTAAAGGAAGTTTTAATATTTTTGGAGGTGTAAAATTAAAAATACGAAAATCTGTTGATGAAGGATTTTTGTTGAAGGAGAAATCAATATTTTCGTTCAAAGTATGGTCGTGGGATCTTTTGTTATTTTTGGAATGAAGCAATATCAATTTTTAAATATCCCTTTTTACAAAAGGTAAATTTAAAAGGCTTGGTGTGAGAGGATTTAGAAAGAATTTATTATATGAAGTATAAAGGATAAGAAGATTGAAAATTTATATGGAGGAGCTTTCTCCATTATAATTAAATGTATATGAAGTTATAAGGGTTTCTTTTCGTAGAGTTATAAGAACTTTTGTTAAGAGACTTTCTCAATATGATTTTTGTAATGGAGTTATAAGGTAGTTGTAAAAAAAAGGGGGGTTCAACAAATTGTATTTGGTGTTATTTGTAGATCCACCCGAAATTGAATAAGGGGGTCTATCTTAGAATCTTTGTGTGCGTCTAAGTGTTATCCTGTAGTTTTTGGAACATTTATGCACTGGACGATCGCTCTTGACATGCACAACAAGATACAAAATTGAATTGTGTGGCATCAACAATCATTTCTCTTCCATATTCTGCATAATGGCAAGAATTGAAGAAATATTTACAATATTGCGCACATTAGTTAACTCAACTACGGAATCTACAATTGCAATAAACAAGTGCACTCTCAGCACAGTGATTACTTGTTTACAATTAACACACAAGAAGATTGATATGTTCAAACTTCAAAACAAGTTGTTGTCTAATGAGTTCAGTTTGCTTCGACACCAACAATGTGATTTTAAAAAACACAATGACATCAAGGATGAGAATGAAGACGCTCAGTTGATTAGTGATGAAATTCATAAACATGAAGATCAGTTAGATGAAGTCCCTATGTCAAAAAAAGTTGCGGATAAATGTATTGTTCGACCATGGGAAGAATTACGCTTTAAACGAAATCGATATGGACTAGGATATGAAAATGATGCTAACAACCTTTTTCATTTTCCTAATTATTGTGAACCTGTTTGCTTTGTGAGTGGAGGTTTTTTGAATGATGATAAGACGACATAGCATATTGGTAAGGAACAGGTACATGATATTGTTGATGATGATGTTGTTCCAGATCATGATAATCGATCGGATAAAGAACCCATACAATGCAAACACTGTCACTGGTTTGGCCATGATAAGTCAAATTGTTTTGATCTTCATCCATGCAAATTTTGTGGGAAGGCAAATCACCCCTCAGTAAGGTGCCAAAAGCGCAAGAGGAAACAACTTCATTTTGGATGGTTAGGGAATTGGCGTTGGCATTTGGAAGCCAATTTATTGGAGCAGTCTTATCGCCAAATTTATACACAAGTACAGTCGTACTTGATTTGATGATTTAGGGTATGATCGGGGCCCAGTTGATGTAGTCTTCTGAGTTGAAGATCGAGTCTTCAGACTCCGCTGGAAGACAGTTTGATGTGTTGGATCTCTTCTTGGCCATACTTGCGAATGGAGGTCAAGGGAATTGGAACCACTTGTCCCTGACAGGGGGAGAATCTAGTTGAGTCAGGTTTCAAGTTTGATTTTGAGTCAGGTTCCAAGTTTGATTTTGAGCCTGTAAACAGATGATCAAGTATGCAATCTAGTTCTTGGTATGCAGTCTTGTTCCTGAACATATTGTTGTTGATATGGTTTGTGGTCAGCTTAAAACCACCAATTGAGCAGAAGACATGAAGTTCTGCTTGTTACATTTTTAGATTTTTAAGCCTTGAGCTCTTGTTAGTTTATGGTCAACTTAAAACCATGTCATTTAGTAGAAGAAATCAGCTTCTGCTAGACATTCGATTTGTGGTCATCCCAAAACCACCAAATGAATTTGTGGTCACCCTTAAACCACCAATTTAGTAGAAGACATCAATTTCTGCTATGTTTTCAGAATTCAGAGAGCATCTTCAATCAACCCTTTGAATATTCGCTTGACACGTGTGATTGTCATGGCAAGAACGAACTTATGATTAAGGGGGATGTTAAAACTCTAATCATAAGTTAGTTGGTTTAGTTGGTTTACCTGACTATTATATAGTTACATAACAGTTATGGTCTTCTTGTATTATATATGTACGTCTGTATATGATTATTTGAAGCATTGATGAATATAGAGTATGCATTTTCTGCCAGTATTTAATTATCTCTGTTGTGATTTCTTGATTGTTTCTATTATTTCCATTATATTTTTGTTCTTTTCTTCATTATGAATCTAACATAAATGACCAACAAACATAAATATAAATAGTCATAAAACAATAACTTAACAGGTAGGACTACCCATCAAATTTATACAATGAGGAAGTATTGTTATTGTTGTATCTCCATCTCCCTCATTTTCATGCCATAAATAAACATGTACACTCATGAATTGTTAGACGAGCGGAGTTGGGATTGGCACCGCTTCCAAGCTGCCCAGTCTTTGGTGTATTAGAATGGAAAGATACTTTTTAATTTATATATTTGTTAAAACTCCTCTTACTATTTGAATCATTTGAAAACAAAAAACAAGCCTCAAATAATAAATATTTGTAACAGAGAATTGAGAGAGTCTTTAACAGAGAGAGAAACTTTGTATACTCCAGGGGACTTTATGGACAGAGACTTGTATATTTCAAGGTAATTTTAAAACTAAAACCAATTCATTTAATGAAAACCAATGAAATTGGAAAACAAAAAATCCTTTGAGGATTATTAATTAAGATAAATATTAAAAGATTCAGTAACAAATATAATCCATTCCAGGACCATTTTAAGCTTACGAAGTTAATGACTATGCAACTGCCCTCCTCAATCAAAAGAAAATTGTGAAGATGGCAGGTACTTCCAGTTTCCTCGAACTCCAACGAAAATGGCGTTGAGCAAGAATGTAGAGGCATACAATAAAGTACCACCAGGAACTCCAACGAAAATAGCATTCAGCAAGAATTTAGAAGCACCTTGTCTAATACCAATTCGAGCCAGGTCTCTGTCATATTCTAGAGAATAATGGGTTAAAAGAAC
>ML816756.1:76361-96988 GCA_009831015.1 Picea engelmannii | reverse complement strand
GATTGTAATACCACCAAGTTGATCCCCATGTTGTAAATATGTATATGTACATATGTTGTATAGGATGGTGAGCCAGTATGATTTTTTGGGCTTGAGTACCTGTGTATATATGTTTTGGGCCGAAGTGCCTGTGTGATACTAAGCAAGAGAGCCTATATGCTGAAAGGTCGGTGAGCTTGAAATTGTAAATTGTAATCACACTTGAATATATTAATAAAATACATCATTGTTGTAGACCAAGTCAGACAAGAGAGTATGGGGGATAAGACTCCATGAGAGGGAAAGGGGGCTAAGGGCTTGTAGAAAGGGGCTTAAGCCAAGTATTAAATTAATCCTAAGTCATAACCTAAGTCCTTAAGTTATGTTTTTATCCTAAAGTTCTCAAGTGGGTGGACAATTTCCCAAGTGGTGGGGAAAGGATTTTCTTAGTTGTCACTTGTAAAACAATGGAACACACTTATTTAAACTTTGGTTTTAGTGGAAAAAGCATTCATTCCATTATTCTCATCATTTATTCTTGTCATTCTTTCTCTAGGGATTTTGGGGTGTGATTTAGTGAGTCATTGAAATCCTATGTAATTTTGAACCCTATGAATCCTAGGTGGATTTGGGTGTACAATTCTACTTGGGTTTCCTTGGGGAAGGCTAGAGATCTGGAGGGAAAATTGTCTGGGATAGGTTTCCCTAGGTGTGAGGCCTAGAGGTTGCATGAAGAATCCATTATAACAGTCAAATTTTTTGGAGCCATGGATCTTTGAGACTTCCTAGTCGACATGTGCTAAATCCCTGGAAGGGAAGTGGGACAGTTCGAGGGACTGTGGTGCAAAGAAGGGGGTACACTTCATTGGGTTGTGTAGGCTGTTGGGGAATGAAAGGATATAGGTTGGAATTGTTGTTGGAGTTTGGTGCCTTGGCCTAGCCATTGTTGGTGCTAGTGAGACCTTAGTTGGATTAGGTATCCTTTTCCCTGGTGCAGTCATAGCCCCAACTCGAGGGTGACTTATTGTTGAGAGTACTAGAACAACCGTGTCTATGGATGGGTGGAATGTCTGAGGTCTGCAACTAGTTGGTGCTTTTCTAAAAAGATAAGTGTTTTGTTATATGCTTATATGATAATTAGTGTGTGCTTATTTATGTTTAATTATGTTATGAAATAAATATTTATATTGGAGTTATATGTTGTTAGGACTAAATAATTGTTTCATATGCAAGGCATATTACTAATATTGGTATCGAAAGCTTTAATCAATTAAATAATGGTATCAGAGAAATTATGAGAAAGATTAAGGAAATTTAAAAAATTATGTATTTGACAAAAGTTGGATTTTCATGACATATGCCCAGAAGTGAGGGTGTGTTATAGTGTGGTATCAAAGCCACGGGTTCAACACCAAGCCTACATGGGCCAAAGCCAACATCGAAGCATAAATTTACAGATGAAAATTTTTAGAGGATGTATGTGAACTACTTGACAACAATTTCCCGTGAGAAATTGGGGAAATTGATCTTAGGGGTTAAACTCCCCAATTGTAACCTTCAGCTTAGCAATTTTTAGCCTGTAATTGGCTTAAATAATGAATGGCAGAGCAGGAATGGAAGAAATGGGGAAAAATCTCCAAATTTCAAGGGGGATTTTAATCAAATTGCACCTACAATCATTACTAGAGGGGATAATTAATTGGGGATAATTGGGAAAATTCAATAAGAAATTCAACATAGGAGGTAAATAATTGTATAAACATGGAATGAATATAAGAAATTAGGTGAAATTGAGCAAAAATCCCAATTTCTAAGTAAAAAATTGTTAAAATATCAATGTGGGGATGTTGTGTTTCAAGTGAAAAGGTTGAATTGACATGCACAGGGCCAAAATTGGCCATGGGAAGCTTAATTTCTAGAGCTTCCATAGTGGTTGGGGAAGAAATTTCCAAATTAGGCATTTTTGAAAATTTGGGAGTCTTTTCATACTTAATGACGTGGAGGCCACGTGTTAGGTGACATGATAGTGGTGACGTATAATGCCACAATGGCGATCTTGGAAGTTTGCATTGCATGGTGGTGGGCCTGAGGGGTGATGTAGAAGCCACGACGAACTCCAAAACCTTAAGTGGTATCAGAGATTTTTTAAGAGATTTTGAAAAGTTTCAAATTGCTCTGATTTCATTGTGGATGTGACACATGCAAAGGGAAGACCACCTGTATAAAGTTTTCCCTCACAAAGGAGAAAGGATGAGGAATATTCACAAATATCTAGGACATTGATACAATTGAGGATATGGGCAGAAATATCCTTTATGATAGGTTTTAAACATCCTTTATGATAGGTTTTAGACTTCGGGAGATTTTGAATATAACACAAGAGAAACTTTCTGAAATCCAAAACGACGAAGTAATTTAATTAAATCTTAATCGTGATTAACCTCCGTTATTAAATGTTTTATTAACTCCTTTTTACTTTTTTGTAATGTCCAATACTTCGACACTATGATACTTCGGTGATTTTTGAACTCAATCTTTGTTAAAACTCCGAAGGGCCATCTCCCGTAGAGACATGGCAGAGATGGCATCATGCTGGATGACGTGTCAAGAAAATAGAGATGCCACGTGTCACTCGAAAACGTGTGAATCATCCAATGGAAATGTCAAAAATAAGTGCCACGTGTCAGCCCATGAAAGATTTAAAAGACACATGTCTTATGACTCGTGTTAGTGAGTTGTTTACAAAAGGTCATGAGTGGTTATCTTCGGGTTTCAGAGTTTTGGGGTTTTCGTTGTTTGGGTTTATTAGAACATCTGAAGCGTGGAGCTGTGAAGCGACCGTTGAAGGCTTTCCTTTAAAACTCAGGCGGCTCCAACACTTCAGAGATCATCAGGATCATTAGATAAAACTATAGAAGCTCATCGGCGGTAGATATTGCAAGCGCCTTATTGTTGAATAACAAGCAATGAATTTGATTTAAAATTAAAAGGTAACTCTCTAAGTTTATGATTTTTTGGGTAAAATTTTATTTCCAAGAGGTGAAAAATATTAAAGCTCAAATGTTCAAAATCACGCGTGTTCCAACAGTTACATAGATCATAATCTTGTTGAGATATATCATTTGCAATGAAGAAAGCATGGGAAATATTGGTTGGTACATTTAGACACTGAAGCTAAGAAAAGAATCAATGATCTCGCTAAGGATTGCCCAATGGAAATGAATGGAGTCTACACAAAGGCATATTTGAATATCATACCTTTGAATTCATATGAATGCTTAGTTGGTATTGATTGGTTAAAGAATCATGCTATCCTAGATTGCTATAAAAGGCATTCATTTGTCTTGATGAGGAAGGAAAACACAAGAAAGTTCAGGGGATTCAAGGCCTATATATCCATCAAAGAAATTTCAACCATGCAATTGAAGAAGAGTTTCAAGAAATGATGTCAAATTTATGCAGCCCATATGGAAGAGGAAACCAAGGATAAAATATTAAGTATTTAAGACCATCTAGTTTCCACCAAATAGAGATATTGATTTCTCCATTGATTTGGTTCCTAGAGCTACCCCAGTGTCCAAGACTCCTTATATGATGAGCACACCAGAGCTAAAATAATTGTAGAATCATCTTGAATAAATTTTGAAGAAGGGGTATATACAATCAAGTGTATAATCTTGAGGTGCCCCGGTGTTGTTTGTGAAGAAGAATAATGGAACTTTAAGGTTGTGCATTGATTTTAGAAAACTGAATAAGGTTACCATAAAGAAAAAATATCATTTTCCAAGGATAAATGATCTATTTGATCAACTAAAAGGTGGTAGGGTATTTTCCAAGATATACCTAAGGTCAGGTTACCATCAAGTGAGAATAAAAGAGGAATATATCAACAAAACAACATTCATGACCATATATGGACATTATGAGTTTGTGGTGGTTCCATTTGGGCGATTAATTGCACTAACCATCTTCATGTGCCCGATGAATGGAGTGTTGAGAGAGTATTTGAAAAAGATTTTTATTATTTTCTTGAATGATATGCTCATCTATTCAAAGACAGAGGAGAAGCATGAGCAACACTTAGGATGGTGTTACATGTATTGAGGGAGCATTGATTGTATACCAAGATAAGCAAGTGCTTATTTTATCAAAGACGGATCCATTATTTGGGCCATATTATTTCAGAGGAAGGGATAACATTTTATCATGATAAGATAGAAGACACCAAATAATGTTATATAGGTCAGATCATTCATGGGACTTGCAAGTTATTAAAGAAGATTTATTGAAGGATTTTCAAAGATTGCACACCCGATTACCTTTTTGCAAAAGAAGGGTGTGAAATTCGAATGGACTTTTAAATGTGAAGAAATATTTCATCACTTGAAGAATTTAATAATAAGTGCACCAATATTGAGGATTATTGATCTGAATAAGCATTTCATTGTGTGCATTGATGCATGCAAGGAAGGTCTTGGTGGAGTCCTTACACAAAATGGGCATGTGGTATGTTATATATGAGTCAAGGAAGTTGAAAAAACATGAGAGGAAATATGCCACACTTGAATTAGAGTTGGAAGCCATAGTTCACGCCTTAGAGATGTGGAGGAATTATCTCATAGGAAAAATATTTGAGATGAGGATGGACCATAGTGGTCTGAAATATTTGTTTGGACAACCAACATTGAATGCTAGACAAGTAAGATGGCTTGAATTCCTTAGTGAATATAATTTTGATATAAATAATATCAAAGGAAAGGAAAATAAAGTGTCTAATGCTCTCAGCAAGAGAGTGCATAAGTTTCATGCTACAACCATTAACATGTATAGGTTTGATTCAAGAGACATAATTTTGGAACTTGCAAATTCAGATCATCGCTATTTGCGAGTAAATGAATTATTGCAACAAGGTAATTTACAACCACAATATAAATATTATGAGCTGAAAGAGGATGGATTCCCCATGTATAGGGGAAAAGTATACGTGCATAAATCTAAAGAGATGAAAAATTTAGTGCTGAGAGAACTGCACAATGTACCTTATGTTGGGTACCTAGGATATCATAAAAAAATTGTAGATGTAAAGGGTCAATACTTTGTCCAGGAATGCAGAAAGAGGTAGCTGATTATATAGCTAGATGTCTAGAGTGATAAAACATAGATATCCAGCTGGATTTTTGTAGTCATTTCCCATTTTTGAGTTGAAATGGGAAGTTGTTACAATTCATTTCATTACTAAATTTCCCAGGACTGTAAGGAAGCATGATTCCATCATGGTAGTGGTGGATAAATTAACTAAGGCTTCCCATTTTATTCCATTGAAGTTAACTCACAAGGAAGAAAACATTGCATAAATTTACATCAGGGAAATCTCCAGACTACATGGTGTGCATAAGGAAATTGTTTTCGACAAAGATCCCAAGTTCACATCAAATTTCTAGAAAGGATTATTTAATGGATTTGGGACAAATTTAAATTTTAGCACATCATATCACCTAGAGTCAGATGGGAAAATAGAGAGGATCAATCAGGTGATTGAGGATATGTTGAGAATTGTTGCTCTAAAAGAATGTTCAAGGTCTTTAAGATAACATCACGAGGGAAAATCCTCCTACATTTTTAGAGAGGTGGTACTCCTCTTTGTTTAATTAAATACAAGAATACAAAAGTGCCTAAGAGGGGAATAGGATGATTTTTGAAGAAAATATTCACATGCAGAGAATACCTGAGAAAGGACCAGGATTCTCCCAAAAAATAGATATTCACAATATTATACAATACTATAAACCAATAGCGTAAGGAATCTGACTCGATGACATTTCCATTATAGCATATAGTCAAGCAAGACACATCATTTAGTAGGAAGGGAATAAATGGACCATATATGTAGATAACTTAACATGATGATTCAATTAAAACCCAAAAATATTTTGATAGACACACATTTGAAATATCATGCTTACAACTCAAAGTATAAGAAATCACTAATGTAATGACCTGAATAGTTCTATGGGAACCTCAAAAAATAATGTATGTATCTAATAGTTTATAACAATTGAAAGTAAATGTGTTTTTCCTCAATGGACTGGGATGGGGCTCCCATTGACCAACAAATGAAAAATACTATGATGGAAAGTCATCCTCTTTATTTGCTTGTTGATGTCTCCTTTATAGGTTGCTAGGATGGAGGTGTTTTAACGATATTAATAGACTCTTGTTGATCTATTTCAGTTATCTTAACCAAGGCATTCTTTAACCAATGTTCAATATACTCCCGCACGAGAGAAACCATTATTTATTTCTTAGTCTTGGTTTCAAAAAAATCACTTTCTAGATAATTAAAATCAAAGCTCAATTAGTGACGCGATTCTTCAATATATTCATTTTTATTTACCTATTGAATTAACTACTTCTCCACTTCTTCTTTGCAATATTCAATTAATTCGTTGAACTCACTCGTCCATGAAATATTTAGGGAATCCAATTATTCTTGTAATTGATCTTTTGAAAGGAGTATTGAATCCAAGATTAAGTGTTGGCCCTCTAACTCTTTGGTTAGATCAACAAGATTTAGGAATAGATCACCTTTTTTTGTATTAATGATGTCACACTCAGAAAGAGTTTCCTGCAAACATCCAATCCTTTTCACCCAATATGCATTTAATTGTTTTAATTGATTCTCAGAAGGAAGGTTTTTATCTCTTCTATGAACATCATTTAAACTTAATAATTTTTCCAAAAAGGTACCAACAACTTCTTTCTAAAAACTCTCATCATTTTCTAGGTCCTTTTGGAGATACTCTTTAAAATGTACAATCCTTGTTGAGAGAGTACATGAAATTGTTGCTAATTCCCATGTTTCAAGGATTACCGAATCCTTTTCTGAATGTTATCTCTAATGTATATCCTAATAACCATTAATAGGCTTGAGGAATCTTTCAATCTCAAAATTGACTCTAGTACAACTTCTAGGGTGTTTAATGGTTGTATGACAACATGGGCTCAACAAATAGGGGTCTTGAAAGTAGAGCATTCTATAATTATTTCACTTTTTCTTTTAGAATCAGGTTTTCCTTCTCTATATCATCAATAGAATATTTCAAAGATTCACCTATTTCTTCATGAAATTCCATGACTTTCAAGGGTTTTAATCCTTCGAAATCAATTTCTGATTTCCACTTTTCAAAAAAAGAAATTAATTTTCAAATTGACCTTTTCAATTAAAAATTTCTTTGAATTTTTGTTATAAGCCACGTGGTACAAGGTGAAAAATTCTTCTTCAAATACACCTGGCTCTTGAGAAGCCAATTTTTCTACTCTCAATTAGTCTCTATTCATTCCAACTGGGATCTTCTATTATATCGTAAACATCCATATCTCTGGGACTAAGTTCAGATTCAGGTACTTCCTATCCTTTATGGTGATTTCCATCTTTAGAGGTGTGCTTGGGGCCTAGATTTCCATCCATATCCTCCAACATAGTGTGATAGGGTTTCTCTCATCCTCCATTTCTCATTGCTTTGGTTGAGGGGATCTTCCACTACCCCCCTCTTCTCTAGTTCATGCTAGGGTGCACTAGGGTTTTCCACGCCCTCCCCTTTATTCCAACGTGCCTTCTTAGTGTGTGCTTGGCTAGCGATTTCTAGTGCACCCTCCATTTTGGGCTCCATATGGTGTGCTTTATGGCTAGATCTAGATCGACGGTTTTCCCATTCATCTCTAGCTCCCGGTCCACATCCAAATCCATAGGATAGTGCACTAGGGTTTGATCCAAATGAATGTGCCTCGATATTTAACTCCCTCTTTGATTCCAACAAAATTACTCTTCCATTTTTAGTGAACTCTCCATTCTTAGTTCTCAGTTTCTTTAATATATGAAGATATTTCCTCATCATAGAGACTCCTCCCCCAAGGATTATACATCTAGGAAATTGTTTTCCATTCAAGACCTAGCTCTTTCTATGAATGAACTCATGTGTATCCAACAAACATCCCCAACGCCTATGCATTTGGATACTCATTTCAAACTACCTAAGTTTTTCAGGGCATATGAATTGTGAAACCGTTGATTCCCAAGAATGACAGAAGAAGAGAAGCTACATATTTCCAGGTTGGAATTGGAAGGGATTTATCAATCTTGGTGGGACACCCAAACAAATACCTCCTCTTTGGTGGTGGACTTGGGATATTAGCTTACGACCACCCCTCCACCTATTGGTTCTTGGGATTCCTTTTTTCAAGCATTGTATAATCACTTCTATCCATCGAGGTACCATTAGACTCTCTTAGATTTCTAGTCGAAAATCCACCAACTCTCGGGTCAATCAGTCCAAAGCTACATTGAGGTGTTTACTAGAGTTTGCATTCGACTGCAGATTCAATATCCAAAATAGGTACTAATTGTTAGATTTAATTATGGTCTTTTATTATTGTTACACATAGAGGTTGTTTTATTTGAAAGATCTTCCTTAGATAAGGCCTTTCTTCGATCCTTCGCTATGGAATGGAAAATAACTCCTCTCCTTCGATCTCCTATATCCAAAGTTGTCCCTTCATCATCTCCTTCCTCTCCTACCTCTCCTACCTCTTCCAAGCCTAGAAAATGGTTTTCTTATCACAAATCTCAATTTCACTCCACAACTAAATGTCATGTTCTTCATAATCAAAATATTGTCAAGACTCTATTTATTGATGCTCATGTGTCCTCCTCAAGAACAATTCCCCCCTGAGTTGATCACCTTGAATAATACTATGGAAATGGACCCCTCTCTCTTTCTCATGGCCATTGATCCTCAAACTTCTTCACCAGTTCCTTTCTTTACTCATAATTTCCAGATCAAGCAATCCCCGAACATGCTCATCCTCAACAATGGTAGCCAAAATAATTTGGTTGCTCAGGATTTGGTGTAGCGGTTGGTGCTTCCTACTACCCTTTATCTGGTACCCTACCAATTGGGTTGGGTTCAAAAGGATGGTCCTCGTGTGATGGTGACCCAACATTGTGACATTACTTTTTCCATTGGCCCTTTCCATGATACTTTTGTTTGCAATGTGTCTCTTTTGGATTGCACATATGTGCTTCTGGGTATTCCCTATTAGGAACTCTATCACATTGTATGCCATGATCACAATCATCAATATCATCTCCAGAAAGATGGAGGTACTTATGTCCTCACTTCATCCTCTCTAAAATCCCCTACCTTACTTTTCATCTAACCTATTATTCATTAAATCAATCTCAATAAATCCATTTCCCTTTGTCTGGTGCATCCTCTTAAACCAGTTAGCCCCTCTCATACCATTCCTTCAAATATATCTGCTTTACTCACATCCTTTGAATATGAATTTGCTGCACCCACGAGACTACCCCCCATCCATTCCATTTAACATTCCATTGATCTTATTCATGGAGCCACTTTTCCCAATGCCCCTTCTTATTGCTTGACTCCTCGCGAGGTTGAGGAAGTGGAATGACAAGACCTTAGAGTGTGAATATGCATAAGGAAACATGAGTATGTTGCAAGGAATTTAGAAGCCAGTGTTAGTTAGGAAAATATTAGCACTGCAACTTAGTAAATTCAGTCGAAAAGGGTGTCCCTTGTATGCAATACAATTTCTCAATGCAGTAGAAAGTAAGGATCCACCATATCATGCAACTTCTTAATACTGGACACATCCAACCAAGTTATGCACCTTATGTCTCTCCTTCCTTCATCATTCCTAATAAGGAGTATGAGGAATGGATTCGAGTCACATACTATTGGTCTCTTAATAAGGCTACAGTCAATAATCGTTACCAACTACTGCACATTGATGATTTACTGGATCATTTGAAGGGTGCCTGCTTCTTTACCAAAATGGATCTTATATTTGGGTATCATCATGTTCATATGAATGTAGCAAACAAATGGAATACAACTTTCAAAACCAAATTTTCTATTTATGAATGGATAATGGTTCCATTCGGTCTTACTAAACGCCCCTGCCACTTTCATGAGGATAATCAATGACATTTTTAGAAAATACTTGGGAAATATTGTTGTGATATATTTGGATGAAATATTGGTATTCATCAAGACTTGGGAGGATCATTTTATCCATGTGTGAGCTGTGCTAGACTTACTGCGCACTCACAAACCATAGGGGAAATGTCATAAATTTTCTTTTAGGCAATCTTCAGTTCAATTTTTTGGTTTTGTTGTCTCTACTGAGGGTGTTAGCCCAGATCCCACTAAATTCCAAGATCTTGCATAATGGCCAACACCTCACTCATCTCTGGAACTCAATATATTTATGGGTGGTATTAATTTTTATCGGCGATTTATTGCTCACTTCTCTAATTTAGCATGCCCTCTTCATCAACTCTCCAACCAAAATCAATTTGTGTGGTCTCCCTTGGCACAACAACAATTTCAGCGTCTAAAAAGTGCCCTTTGTTCTGCTCTTGTATTTTGTTTACTTGATCTTTAGTCTCCCTTTGAGATTGATAGGTGTGCCTCTTAGTATGTTATTGACATAGTTCTTTAACATGGAGGAAACCCTATTTCATACCATTCAAATACATTGTTTGATTCCAAATGAAATTATAACACTTCTGAAAAAGATTTCTATAGTTTGGTCTAAGAATTGAAACAATGGCACTATTACATCCTAGGGAAAGAAAAAATCCTCCACATAGATAATCATCCATTGATTTTCATCAATTCTCATACTAAGATATAAGACAAGTGTTATTTAAAGTGGGCCACTTACATTCAACAATTTCATTTGGTGATTAAATACAATAAGGGCACGTCCAACCAGATGGATGATCTCATGAGCCGTCCCCCTACATAGGTACTTGGACTCATAGATGTGTGTTGTGATTACTATGAAGCCTGGAAGCCTCTCTATGCTTCTAACCCCTTCTTTACATAGATATGGGTTCTTGTGCAACATCCCACTGAGGTCAATCAAATACCATTTGTGGATTACACAATCATAGATGGGTGTCTATATAAACTTAATCAGTCATGTGTCCCAACTTTTGAAGATCATCCCACCTTGATCAAGGAGGCTCATTCTTCCTCCTATGGTGGCCATTTTGGGTCTATGAAAATAGTTCAACACTTGAAACAACATTTCTTTTGTCCTTCTATGGCTCATCAAGTGGATCATTTCATTCATTCTTATGCATTGTGTAGTCAACACAAACCGGCTAGTCATAAATTTTGTTTGTATCATCTCCTTCCTTTGTCTTCCCGCCCTTGGGTCTCTCTTTCCATGGATTTACTTAGTGGTTTACCTATGAAATTACACAAACATGATTCTATATGGGTTAGTGTTTTTCGTTTCTCCAACATGGATCTTTTTATCCCTTGCACTAGGACCACTATTGCTACCCAAATTGTTGCCTTGTTCTTTCACCATGTTTGTCCACACTTTGGCCTTCCTACTAGAATCATCTATGATCACGACGCTCACTTTCTCATCACATTCTGGAAAACATTTTGGGATTTATTGGGTTTTCAACTCAAATATTCTACTTCCTTCCATCCTCAAACATAATACCAAACCGAGGTAGTTAACCGCAACCTTATCCATGCTCTTCACATTCAATTTTCCAAAACCAAACATTGGGATACAACCCTCCATGTGATTCAACATAATTATAATTGTGCTATACACATTTCTACCGGGATGTCTCCTTTTAAGGCCTGCTTTGGATATTAACATTTATCCCCTTATGAAATGCCTCTCACCTTGTAGCCTTCCTGCACTCCACACTAACAAAAAGAACAAACATCTACCATTTCATTTTTGAAAACTATAGCACACAAACATGCCCAAGTTTCTGAAGTGCTAAAGGAAACCCAACAATGCCACAAATCCCATCTTGATGCTCACCGTTCCCCTATGCTTTTTACTCTTGGTGATAAAGTATGGTTTTACATGGAATGACAATGCTTTAAATCCCAATGTCATCACAAACTAAATCCTCACCACTATGGCCCTTATGTTCTCCAAAATATTGGAGATAATGCTTATTTCCTTGATATTCTACCCCAACTAGGAATTCATGATGTGGTGAATGTGAACAATATGAAACACTATGAACCCCCATTGTTGGAAGATAATGTCACCATCTATCATCCCGTCGAGTTAATCCTTGATTTCCAGCCTCCCTTGCTCCAAGACACCTTACTTAACACTTTCCATACCACCACCCATCATTAATAACATACCTCTTACCTTGTTGGGCGCACATGCCAAACTCCTACTTAAGCTAAATGGTTTTTGAAAGCTACCATGCACAATACGTTTCCTCATTTGCTAATAGAAGTGGGGGCACTTATGAGCTTAAATAGGAAGGAATTGGGAAACCCAACATACATCCATGTGAATCCCAAGTAAGGCACACTCCCTTAGCCAATCGATTCTTGGAAGGCTCACTCTCTCAACTTATTGGAGGATAAGAAGAATTGGGCACAAGTCCCAAGGAAGTAGTTGATTAAATCTAGCTAACTAGCTATTATAAGTTAGATGTATTTTGACCTATTCAAACCATCATGTATTGACATGAATTTATATAAGAATACCTCTCATTCTAAATAAAGTGATGGCCATTTCCCCTTACTTTTGGTGATAGTATTCATGTTTTCCTATTCTAGTTAATTTCTTGAGTGTTTCTGTTGCATATAAGTCTGCACACTTCGATAGTGAAGAATTTTTCAGAGACATAGAAAGGTAGAAAATAGGGTTTTCCCTGGAAACCATAGAGTCTGATAAAACTAAAATCTTCCAAAGTCTCAAAAATTCCTTTCTCTTCAAGAAAGGTTGTAGCTTCTAGTGAAAACTTCGATGCGGTAGGACCATGAATTAACCTTTTGAAAGAGGATGAAAAATCATTTTGTACCTCATAAAAGTTGTATGGATCCTTATACTTCCATAATGTTGGATACTAGAATTATATTGGATCCTTTTTGAAATCTATATTTCTGGCTCAAGGAAAGTTCAAAAAAATGTGACAGTAGACTATAACATAAACTAAATAATATTCCATGTAAAACTTCTTGGTTTTCCTGAAACCTCCCAAATCGAACAAAACCTCGCTTAAAATGACTCGGGACCAATCAAATACAACATATTCATGAATGGAATGATATAAAATATATATTGGAACAAAGGTCGTGGACTCATGTCCAATGATCCTAGCGAACAACGATGCAAGTTTTGTGTATGGGTATTTAAGAGAACATACCTCAATTTGAGTAGAATTTCTAGAATCACTTAATGGATTTATAATAAAACTTTCCAAGAGTTCCATTCTTTTTTTGTTGGCCTTTAAAACGTCATCAACTCCAGAGTTCTTAAATTTCACAGTAGGTTATGATATTATCAACATTCTTCTGAAAAAAATAGGTGCTAAAGAAATTGGAGACTTTCCCTGTAAATGGATCACTCTCCTCTCACTATCAAACTTATCAACACACTAGAGAAATAATTCTTTGAAATCATATAATTTTGGTACACACCCGACTAATCCTAGAGGTCCATACTTTTTTCTAATTCCTTTCCAAAGGTGGAAGTGTTGGATACCACTTGAAATCTTCTGACCACTGAAACTCACAGTCTTCTATTCACAAAGTATTGATAGCATCTTGGCAATATATCTCTTTCCGTTTACCTTATATATTTGACAAATATTATTTTTCATGAATAGGTGGTGGTTTTGTTAATACAATATTTTTATAGTATGTATTTAATTCCTTATTTAATTTACCATGTATTGGCTTGATATAAAATGTTGTAGATCTTAGTTTGAAGTTGTCAATTGCATGATTTGATTTAGGATTTAAGGTGGAAATTTTACGAAAAGTCATGCCACTTGATAATGTTATTAATTCATACATGGGAAAATGGATGTGGCAATGGGGAAATAAATGTTATCAGCAAAGGTGATCTCATGTCAAGATAACATGAATGGTTTAAGTATAGGAGTGAAAAGTGAGTAATGTGAAGGTTCCTTTTGGAGAATGCAGGAATTTGGGATGTTGGTTGGGGAGTGGAAGGTGGAGACGAGGGAAGGACTCCCACATCCACAATAAAAAAAATAGGATAAGTATCAAAATCAATTCATTATGGGTGATGCAGAAGTGGGGAGCTCTTTTTGGAGGCTGTGGGTTTGCAAGTTACAAGATTACGATATTGCAGGATTGGATGTGGCTTGGAATTCTGCAATGGAACTCCTGCAAATGAAGAAATGTTTAAGTGTTGGGGTTGTAGGGTGATGGGAAAACGAAAAAGAAAATAAGTATAGAAATTGCAGACTTGCAGTGAAGGTATTAGTTTCTCATGCAACCTGTGATTTAGAAAAATTACTAAGCATGGGATATACAAGAAAAATGGTTAAGTGTAGACTAAATCAATCAAACATTGATCAACAAATGTCGATCAAGATTCAACTCCAACTGTGGGAAAATAAACCCTTGTGGGTTGCTGAGAATATATAGAGCCTTGTGCATTGGGAAATGGAGTCAAAAGAATTTTTTAGAAAGAAAAAAAAAGAAAAGGAAACAATATAAATTGAGAATATACAAAGAGGTGAAAGGTAAGAAAATGTGGGACTATGTACAAGTTGAGAATTGGGGATTAAACAAAGAAATGATTGAGTTATTTCCCATTTATAGACAATTCTTGAACTGTCCATTTAATGCCTTTCAACAAGTAAGAATTTAAACCAATAACCTTTTCAATTTGATACAGACCAATCTTAAGAGCTTCAAACTTTGTATGAAAAAACGATTTTTCCTTTTCTTTATTACATAGAAGAACCATTTGATCTTTTTGGAATTCTCTTGCAGTGGTGCACTTATCAAAATATATTTTGACTACTTGTTGTCTCTTTATCATGGTTGTTATTTCTTGTAATCTCTATTGGAAATATTGTTTTCATTAATTTCCAAGACAAGGGGAGACTACAGATGTCCAAGATAAATATTGCAAGATGGATATTGTTGGAAATATTCTTTCTGGATTTTTTATGCTAAGTTTGGATACCCTGTCTTTGAAGGCATGTTTACCTTAGATACCTAGCTCAAATGGGATCATAGGTTATATGGTTGAAAATATTTTTCTGAGACCTTTCCAATGGTAAAAAAAATTACCTATAACTCCCTAGGAATGAGGAGATATAAATTTTTGTGTTAGACAATCCAGCCAAAAAATTTAGGCCTACTCAACTAGTCTTTATAGGTCGTCCCTGAAAGTGAGGATATAAATACTATAAATATAGGATATATGCACACATTTTTATAGTATCCAATAAATATATCAAGTTTTAGGTGCGTATAAGATATCTAAGGTGCACTAAAGGAGCTGGGGTGTCTTTTTGGGATCTAAAGGTGTGCAAGAGAAGTCTGAGAAGTTTTCTTAGTATTTTCTTGTTCTTAAGGTGCGATATGAAGGAATCAAGATATGTGATGCTACAAAGTGAACTATTTTAACATTGTGATGTTTTAGTGTGGGATCATATTATGGGAATGATGCTATGATGCTCACTATAACATGAAGGATAAATGCGACTAGGGTTTGAAGATATGTCTGAAGTATGAAGCATATAGGTGAAGTTGCAAGTACTATGTTTATGAAGATCTTGGATTGGTGTCTATACAGGTCTTACTGATTTGGTGCTCAATTGAGGATATTGGTGTCTCCAATAGGCTAGTTCCTACACATTATCTTGTTGAGTTGGTGCTCAGCTGAAGATATTGGTGTCTCTAGTTGGATGGTGCCTACACATTATCTTTTTGAGTTGGTTAATAGATGAAGATATTGGTGTCTCTAGTAGGTTGGTGCCTATAGGTGTTGATATGAGGGGATTGGTGTCTCCATAAGGTTGCTTCCTGCAAATATTGTAACAGTAGGTTAGTGCGTACATGAATTTATAAAGATAAGTTTTATGGTTTTCTCCCAATGAGTTTCCATGTTAACCCCCCCCCCTCCCCCACAATCAATATAAGCATAAGTTAAACAATTGGTATGAAAGAAGGTTCCTTCAGAAACAATTTAACCATTGGAAGGCATATCTTGAACACATATGGATTACAAGGAAAGTCTCCCTATAAACATAGATCCTTTGTTTAATGGAACAAACTATGCATCAAGGAGTATAAGAATGAAGACATATTTGAAGGCCCTTGGTTTTGGTATTTGGTAATCATTCACAACATGTTATATAGATGAAGTTGGGAAGGATTCAAGTGAAAAAAATGCAAAAGTAATAGATGTCATCTCAAGTGGACTATCAAATTATGAGATTGTCAAGGTAATGAAATGTACAACAACTAAATAGATTCAAGACAAGCTACAAAACATTTATGAAGAGATATCTAGTGATTATTCCAGATGTCAATCACAATTTTTGAGAAATCTAAAAGGAGTGCATGGAAAATACAAAGGTAAGCTACCCTTAATTGTGGTAGAATAAGACATTTTACTACTAAGTGTCCACATGAAGAATTGGAAGATAGTGATGATGAAGAAGAATCTCTTTCCCTAACCATGGAAACAAATCTCGCCGATGAAGAAAATAAAGATAATCAAAAAGAAAAACTAGATTAAGAAGAATAAGATATTGAAGCATAACTCGTTAGTTCCTTAGAAGAAATAGACATGATTAGGAAAAAGAATATAAAAAAGAAAGATCAATTGCAGAAATATGAAGAGGAGGATCATGATATTGAAGAAATAGAGAAGAAAATTATCATCCTAAAGACTCAAACAGAAGAGGCAAAAATGATAGAAAAAGTAGTGAGAAGCCAACTGAAAGAAAAATAAGAAAATTGCAAGAAGCTAGAGGTTGTAATTACTTCCTTAAGAAAGGCACTAGAGAAAACAACTGATCAGTTGAATAGAAGCTTGAATTTTGGAAAGAGTTTTGAAATCTTAGAAAATATTCTCAATTTCCAAAGGTCACCATTCATCAATATAGGTCTTGGTTATGATGAAAAACAAAAGACCCCCGAGGGAGATGTAAGCACTAAGGTCACAAAGCCATCATAAAAGGAAAATGAAGAAAATCCTAAAATCTGTGCCAATATTCTCAAAGGATCCATCAAAAATGAAAAAAATAGCAGGAAAGGAAATGATGACCATTAGAAACCTAATTATTCTGACAAGAATAGCAAGAATAAGTTCATAAGAGTTGTTCCACCAAGAAGGCCTTTCATAAACTGGTACCAAAATATATTTCTTGGCAATTGTTTGTCTTGAAATAATTTTGTTCATAAGGAAATAGATTGTATATCTTATGCAATAAGTGATCAAGTGAGAGATAGAAATAGAGGTTCTTATAAGACCTCAAAGGATTATTATGTTAGCAACAAAATTAAAAGTTCTCATGGGTTTGCTAGGAGAAACTACAATTCATACTCTCCTCTACTTGATTACAATATTGAATGTTATAAGTGCAATAACTATGGGAACATAACACATTACTGTAGAAGCAGCATAGTAGGACCTCCTAAAAAAATAGTGAATAAGATGTTCTTTCCAATCATAAATAAGAATACTCAAAGTTTTGGAAAAGGAAGCAAAAGAAAGAAACAAGGAGAGATGAAACATTTTTTTATGAGAAAGGATGTGATAAGATAGATGAATAGGGTAGGGAGATTCATTGTTTTGATTCTCACTCGAAACATGTACACCCCATATCTAGAAAAGGTAAGGCTAGGAAATTTCCTTGTGAAAATGGAAATTCAAGTTTACGGTACTCTTTTGGACAAGAGAAGTCATCTGATTAGTACTTTTTAGAAAGGAACGTGGAGGAAGAAACAAATTCAAATAAAGTCAATAATAAATATTCACCCCATTCAGAAGATCAATGTCATGACTTTGGAGTGGAAGGTTTGATAAATATAAACAAATCAAATAGAAGGATATGTGATGGATACCTGTAGCAGAGACAACTTAGATAATGATCAGTTGCCAACAAATGGGAAATTAGAGATACAATTTTAAATTTCACATTGGAGTGCTTAAAGGGAAGCACAAGATCAAGGGGAATAACCCTTTGCCATTGATGTCAAAGAGGAAGAATCTATAGACAAAGGAATATTTGCACACACAAGGAAATTTGCAGATATGGGGAGTATTATAATTGACTAAGGGTTTCCATCAATGACTGTTATCGGGCTAATTGTTAAGTGCAGACACAAATCAATCCCCCTAGCTTCACTATGAAACTAGAATAAAACAAGATAGTACACTACTCTTTCCTTAGCTTTCAATTATCAAATGAGAAATGGGTCTAGAACATACCTTTTAAATATTGAAGATCCGACTTCACCAATGCAATCCAATCTCCATCACGAGGTTTATGAGAAATATCTACAAATAAACACAAGCCAACGAATATAAGAATAACAGAGTCTATTTGATATGAAACTATGTACGTGATCAAGGAATCATACAATATGGACAAATAAAATTCATATAGGAAAGAAAAGTATATCTATATTAAAGAATGTCGAAGAAAGATACAACCAGATTCCTTGATGTTGTCAGGTTCCTTCCAACAGTTCCTTTCTTCCCCCACACTTCTTGCTCCAAGGATTCTGAGACCATAGATATGATAGCTACTCACAATCTATCTTGACAAAGCAAATCTCAAAGCCAACATACAAGCTCCAAAAACTCCAAGCTACAAAACTCCATAACAATCCAATCTAACTTTCTCCATGAGAGCTCCTCTCCTTTTATAAGTTGAAGAGGATAAGGTGAGGATGTTAGGATGATCCCACTAAATCATGAAAGTGAGTAAGATCCAAACCATTCGGAGGCCACCTCACCATAGAAACTTCTCCTTCTAGAAGCATCGAGAAGACTCTCATTTTTCCCACGTACGAAGACTGTCGCACCCTAGCTATAGAGCAACCTGCAGAAACTCCGCAACCTAGCTATAGAGAAAGGTGCGGAAATCAAGAATTTTCACACCCTGTGTATAGTGCAACTTGAGAAAATCCTCCTTAATAGGGTTTTTACAAATGGAAATGCAACTTCTTCTCTCAGGGAAAGTTATTCTCCCTTCTTTCTTCAGGAATTCAGGCCACTGACCCCTCTGAAGGAAACATATAGGTTTACATCATTAATGGTCACAAGGGTGATGCAAATAATGTGTAACAGAGAGCCCCCCAAAGTGTGAAGTTAGAACAGAGTGATAGCTGAAATACTTTGTCGAGTGTGTGTAGGGAACAAGGAACATGTCGATCGAAAACCTGCCAACAAACAAGGAAATACAATACAATAATATATCATCACTAAGGTAGGCATTCCCATAGTCATAATACAAATGACTCAAAGCATAAATGCTGACATTCAAAGATCCATGTCAAGTAAGACAGGTCATGGACACCAAACATACATTGTGGATCCATGCCATTATGACTCAAATCTAAACATAGCCACCAAAAATACACTATGGATCTATGTGTTAAGAGACTCAAATTTGAACATAGCCACAAGACATACAATGTGGATCTATGCACTAGTACAAACTGAATATACTCCAACGCAACCTGAATCTGTCAGAAAATATCCAAGGTCTTCATCTCCACCACTCTATAGTACGAATCTAACCATGCGAATACATGTGTTGAAGTTGAACATGGTAGAAACCACTTGATTACAGATCATTAATGAATATCATTAACAAGTGCGAGGGAAATCACCATTAATGTCAATGACTCCCAAGGTACACTAGTACAATCCAATGAATGTGAATTAATGAGATGAAGTCGAACACTCGGTGAAATATCTCAATCAGAGGTCAATAATGAAAACCCACTGTCGAAAGCGAGAAAACCTGCCATTGAGACATGCAAGTTCCAAGGTACCAATTGGTTGCTAAGTCTAATTCCTAGATAATGAGTTGAAGTTGACAGGAAAAGACTCGTCACATGAGGGCCTTAATGTATTCCCCCATCAATGACACGAAATAGGTAACAAGATTTGAAGTAGATCAGAGTAACAAGTGATTTAGGAATGACTCAGGGATGGCCAACACAATAGAAGGATTAAGGACTGCAGAAATGTCCGACGCAATAGAAGACTTTCCAAGTTGAACTTCTTTTGAACATATTGACGACACGACAACTGTCATGGAAAAAATGACTCAACAATAGGGATCACAGACCATATTGTAATATTGTAAAGGAGTATGATCAAGAGAAAAGTGGATTTTCCAACCTAGACACAAAGTGAGTGAAAGGGCGTCATGTTCAAGAGTGAGTCTTCCATAGAACACATGTTTAGATACATTTCTTTCCCAATTCCCCCCCCACCATTTCTAGCGAGTACCTCTTGATTTTTACGCAAGATTGAGGAGGATAACATATGCTTGTAGATGTAAGCTCATCCTTCGAATGAGTCCCTCGGAGTATGTTTAATGAACCCTAAGAAGGAGTGGTTCGATCCCATACGGGCCTTTCGATGTTTGTTTTACAAGCCCAAAGAAATATAACTCGGGGTTTTTTCATATTTAGAGATTCTGAAAAACACTTAAAGAGAACTCTCTCAGTTCCTTTTTTGTAAATTAGTTTTATGAGACCGAAAATGTTAAGAACCAAACATCAATATAGCATAGAAAAACCTCAGGAAAAGTACTCAAT
>ML816756.1:59311-70970 GCA_009831015.1 Picea engelmannii | reverse complement strand
GGAGACTAGGAGGTATAATTACAACTAATGGCCTAAATCCGACATAAATAAAATAACATTACTAATCTAATATGCCCCAATTAAGGGGTAATGAGCCAATATTAGGGCTTAACAGAAAAAGTGATAAACTATTGCCCATCAAATGTTTTCTTCAAATACTTTTACGAGCATCAAAAGAACAAGGTCGCTCAACAATATTTTCATGTTTAGAGAGTTTGAAAAGAGCTTAAAGGGAACTCCAGAAGGTTCATTTTTTGTATAACCTTTACGAGTCCAAAAAAATGATAAAATTATACTTGGTTACATTCTCACGTATTTACGAGCACGAGAAAGAACAAAGACTAAGCTCAATATATTAATCTCATATATTTATGAGCATGAGAAGGAAAAAAGACTAATCTTGGGATTGTTTTCATTTTTACGCAAGCTTTAAAAAAAAATAAAACTGTACTTGGGGTAGATTTTATTTTTACACAAGCTTAAATCTAGCCAAAACTACACTTGAACCTGGTTTCATTTTTACACAAGCTCAAACAAGAGGAAACTATGCTTGAGGTTCCCAACGCATAACATAGGGATGGTTGGTACGGAGCCCCCATCTTAAGAATCTAGCGAATTAACTTCAACATGAAGGTCACAGGCTGTAAGCATTTCCCCCCAAGCTTCGTTTCATCCAACTACAAAGGAGAATGAAATGAAGCTTCAAATACTAGACGAAGGACTTGACTTAAACAAAGAGGGGGAAGTTGTTTCACTTTTTAATGACCTTGACATAGGAGAAGAACTATGTTCGTGAATCCAGGTTCAATCCCTAGACGTCTGTTTCATTTTTTAATGAGCTTGACATGGAAACATGAACTATTCTCGTAACCTCTATTTCATTTTTCAACGAGGTTTCTACATAGATGGAAAAACTATCCTCACAACTGGTTTCATTTTTTAATGAGCTTGAAATTAGAAAACCATGCTCACAGCTGGGTTCATTTTTTAACGAGCTTGAAATTAGAAAATCATGCTCAAAGTTGGTTTCATTTTTTAACGAGCTTGAAATCAGAAAATCATGCTCAAAGATGGTTTCATTTTTTAACAATCTTGAAAGCAGAAAATCATGCTCAACTCTCTTCTTGATCATGGCTTCCAAGAGGACAATGCTTTGGAAGGACACCATGTCAAGGGACAAAACTTGGTCATGGATTCCAAGAGATCTTCACTCGACTGAAGAAACACACTCTAGAAGGAACACATGTCGAGGGTTGTGACAGGGGTAAGGAGATAAAACTCTAAAGACCCCATCGAAGAGATAACCATGTCAACTACTGGATCTAAGTCATTAGAAGCTGAAGTCATGAGAGACAGTGCCACATAATTGACCTATGGAAAGGGTGACACCGACTGTGTATACAAACCATTTAGGGAGATCATTGAGTCAGGACCAATGAATGAAAGTTGATCAAAAGTCACTATTCTTCCATCGTGTGGGAAAGATATGACACGAAAAAGAGTGGACACAATAGCTTTCATGGCATAAACATAATCTTTCCCAAGGATAAAAGCGAAATCCAGGGGATTGTGGACTAGCATGACATCAATAAAGATAGTTTTCCCTCCCAAAGTCATAGGGAACTGAGGAAGGGTCCCTAAAGGTTGACTAGTTCTTCTGTTAAAAGCCAACAGATTCTGCGTAACTGGCACAAATTGAGGACAATCCAAATCTTGCCAAGCAATAGAGGACAAAATACTAACAGATGCACCTTCATCTATCAGTGTCTGAGGAACGTCCCGACCACAAACTTGAAATATAATATGGAAAGGAATGTGAGAGGGAAGACGAGGTCCAGTTAGCACACCCCAATTGAAAATGATGGACTCATTACTTGGAGGGGGTTCCACAGGAGGAAGAATGCCCCTCAACATGGTAGATTTTGTATCAACGAGAAAAATGTGGGCAACATCGATTTTACTCTCTAGCGGGAGAGTAGGATCGACTGATAATGACATCAAATTGACCACTTGGGTGTCATTCTCAAAGGGGATAATGGGGTCAATAGGTGTAAATAGATCGACCACTTGGGTTACTCTCTCTAACAGGAGAGTGGGATCGACTGAGTATGGGATCGAATCGACCGCTTGAGTTTCACTCTCTAACGAGAGAGTGGGATCGACCGATGACGGGATCGGGTCGACCACTTTGTAAACATGATCAACTAAGGAAGTGACTAGATTAACTACATTATCAACCAGACTGACCGATGAAGGGACCGGATTGATCATTCCATCAACTACAGGTGGGTCGAGATTAAGCTTACGGTAAGAAGCTTGAAGTTGCGGCTGTGAAACATGCATATCTTCTAGTAATTTCGAGGCTTTTTCCATACGAGGGAAAATGTGAGTTTGATGACTCCATCCGCATAACCTACAAGAAAACTTGACTCTACTTTTCTTCTTCCCAAGGGTGTTTTGACTAGTTGACGGGAGGTCATCAACATGTTGTTCAGAGGATGACGACATGGGTTGGTGAGGATGTGTAGACCATACTTATATAACCTTGGATAGACCAGGGAAATCCTTAAGAATATGGACCCCCTTACAAATCCTGCAAGGGTACCTGGGTTTATGGGTTGTTTAGGTGATCTTAACATCATCAACACTCCCATCATGATCAACAATAACTGGTTTCTTTCCAACACATCTGACAGTGGCTGGAATTTTAGATCCTTGTTTATTTTTCTTCTTCTTATTCTTCCTTTTCTTCTTCTTCTTATCCACCGAGTTACTAGCTTCAGAGATTTCACTCGACGAAGAAGATGAAATGAAAGAAGACCTTGAAAGTGGATAAGGTGAAGAAGATCTTACAGGTGAAGAAGGTGAAGAATCAACATGACGTTGATGTTCTTGGGGGGAAGTTCTTATAACAGAAGCACTAGCTGCATTCAAAATTACATGAGTGGAAAACAACCATACTGGTAATCCAATTGTGAGACCTGGAAGGCTCAAAGTATCTATGTGAGGAGGACCAATGTTCCTGTAAGAAGGAAAAAAAAAGGTTCCCCTGGCACATGGGTTCCTTCATTGGTCATTCCAGGAAATGGCGCCATTAAATAAAGATCCAATCTAGAGTCCACTAGGTAAAACAAACAACACACTCTAAAAATATGGTAAGCCAACAACCAAACAAAAACTTCTCACAATGAGCACACTAGTTGGTGATGAAACCCAACATCGCGGAAACAAAATAAGAAAGGGTTGAGATAGAGCAGGTGGAAAAGTTACGTTGACGACCTTCTTAACAGACTTACACCCTGGTGCAAGATCCCACACATAATCATGGTTATACCCTCTAAGGAGCCCGAGTGATTTTGTCCGACGTCGATTCTAGGTACCGTGAAGACTTTCCCCTCCAAAATGACCCTGTGTAAATAACCTAAAGAGAAAAGCCACTAAGGTTACCAATTACTACAGTGATGCCTGGGAAAATAGTCGAAAGTCTGATCCACATGAAAAGGCAGGGTATCTAGCTCGAAATCAACTTGAAAGGCTTCCACTCATCATTATGGGTATACCTTTCAAGAGACCCCCATAATACACGCAATCTCTACACCAAGATCAACAAAGGAGGGTGAGTAACTCTGCCAGTCTCAATGCGACCTCAAGTTTGACCCTTGTGTGAGAAGGGCTTCCCAAGACAAAATGTAATAAGTGGATTTCTCCACTCCCTAACTCAAGATTCTATGTTTGTTTGTAGCTTTGGAAAGTTATCTTTCACACCTATCCCAAAGCCCTATGACTAATCTAATGTAGGTTTGCTACCAGAAAATATAAAAATGTCTAAGCAATTTTTATAAGCGCTTTAATTTTAATGTTGTTATTACTCAAGAGGAAAATGGTGTGGACAATATGGTGTTTTGACCGAATCAAAAGTTATGCAAAGAGATGAAGATGCAATCCTTTCATTTCGATGAAATCTATGCTACGAGAAGGATAAAACATTTATCATTCCCACATGCACAATGTCCCAAAAAATTTTAAACTCATTAATATCAATATTCTCAAGAAATGAGCAAAATAGACTGTACAATGTCCCCAATCTAATATAAAGCAATAATTTTTTTTTTTTTTTCTCAAAGATAGCTAAAAACAATAGCAAATTGACATGAAACAAAGCAACCCAAACAATTTTCTCTTTTAACATGAACTATTCAATAAAAGAAAAAGAAGTTCTTTCACCAAACAATTCTAAAGAAAAAACAATGTTTTGTAACAGAAAGACACTCTAAGAAAGAGATCAAATCTTTCAAAAGAAAACAAAGCAAAGATAGATAAAAGTAGTTTCAAATCTATCAAGCAGACTGTAAACAAATCATAATCAAACCCAAAAATTCACCCCAAAACCAAATCCAAGATCTAGGTAAGGAAAAACCATAAAAAATCATTTTTTTCACAATTTCTGTACGCTGTAGATTAACACAGTGCAGAAATCCATGATTTCCGTAGGCCAGAGGACCAATACAGTGTGGAAATCCATAATTTATGCAGGCCACAAGACCAATACAGTGCAGAAACTCCGAACTGTCACTCAAAGTACGGTACAGAAATCACACAAAAAATGGAAAAAATAAAAAGTGTGAAGGTTTTCCAATGAATTTTAACAGTCAGAGAGTCAAGCTGGATCTCCAAGTGACTCAGAAAATAGAACCCAAGCAATCAAAGTAAGAAAGCAAGACAAACTAGGAAAAAAATCCGTTCCCCAGTGGAGTCGCCAATTTTGTTATCGGGCTAATTGTTAAGTGCGGACAGAAATCAATCCCCCTAGCTTCACTACAAAACTAGAACAAAACAAGACAGTACACTACTCTTTCCTTAGCTTTCAATTATAAAATGAGAAATGGGTCTAGAACATACCTTTTAAATATTGAAGATTCGACTTCGCCAATGCAATCAAAGCTCCTTCACGAGGTTTATGAGAAATATCTGCAAATAAACACAAGCCAACGAATATAAGAATAACAGAGTATATTTGATATGAAACTATGTACGTGATTAAGGAATTATACAATATGGACAAAGAACATTCATATAGGAAATAAAAGTATATCTGTATTAGAGAATGTCGAATAAAGATACAACCAGATGCCATGATGTTGTCAGGTTCCTTGCAACAGTTCTTTGCTTCCCACACACTTCTTTCTCCAAGGATTTCGATATGATATATATGATAGCTACTCACAATCTATATTGACAAAGAAAATCTCAAAGCCAACATACAAGATCCAAAAACTCCAAGCTACAAAACTCCATAACAATCAAATCTAACTTTCTCCATGAGAGCTCCTCTCCTTTTATAAGTTGAAGAGGATAAGGTGAGGAGGTTAGGATGATCCCACTAAATCATGAAAGCGAGTAAGATCCAAAATGTTCAGAGGCCACCTCATCATAGAAGATTCTCCTTCTAGAAGCATCGAGAAGACTCTCATTTTTCCCACGTACGAAGGCCGCCGCACCCTAGATATAGAGCAACCCGTGGAAACTCCACAACCTAGCTATAGAGCAAGGTGTATAAATCAGGCATTTTCGCACCCTGTGTATAGTGCAACCTGCGGAAATACTCCTTAATAGGGCTTTTACAAATGAAAATACAACTTCTTCTCTTAGGGAAAGTTCTTCTCCCTTCTTTCTTTAGGAATTCAGGCCACTGACCCCTCTGAAGGCAACACATAGGTTTACATCATTAATGGTCACAAGGGTGAAAAAAATAATGTGTAACAATGACGAAGGGGGATATTTTTGAAAACATTGTTGTCATTGATGTCAAATATAGGGGAGACTACATATATCCAAGATAAATATTGCAAGATGGATATTGTTGGAAATATTATTTTGGTAATTTTTATGCTTAGTTTGGATACACTATATTTGAAGGCATTTTTACCCTATATACCTATCTCAAATGGGAGCATAGGTTATATGGTTGGAAATAATATTTTGAAACATTTCCAGTGGTATATGGAATTTACTCTAACTTCCTAGGAATGAGGAGATATAAAAAATTTTATCAGACAACCGAGCCATAAAATTTAGGTCGACTCAGCCAGTCTTTATAGGTCAGCCTTGAAAGTGAGGAAAAATGTACTATAAATATAGGATATGTGTGTGCATTTGTAGAGTATCCAAGAGAGAGATCAAGTCTGAGGTGAGTAGAAGAGATTTGAGGTGAACTAAAGGAGTTGGGGTGTCTTTTTTGGATCTAAAGGTGTGCAAGAGAAGTCAGAGCAGTTTTCTTGGGATGGTCTTGTTGGTTGTGGAGACTGATTATATTCCTGATTCAGAGGTTTGTTTCAGCCGTGCTTGGACCCCATTCCCTAACGGGGGGGTGTGGGGTGGCTTTCCCCCCCACAACTGTCAATAGGGGGGTCCAAGGGGGGGGTGACGATAATTTTTGTAGCCCCCCCCTAGCGGGGGATTTGGGGGAAGCGCCCCCAAAGAGAAATATTTGATCCAGGTGGATATCTATGGCCACCCACCTATTCCAATTGGCACAAAACAATCTTATGGTAACTTACTATTTTTAGCAGGTTTTCGGTTCCTAAACTTTCGGGGCCATTTTTAGGGCCTAAATGAAGTTTTTTCGGGATCGAGCACCTCAATTATAGACAAAGGCTCTAATTGAGCCCCCAAAATGAATCTCCTCAACGATACCTTTCCAACGAGCTATCGTGCACCCCAAATGGAGATCATATTCCAAAGTTACACCCCCGAGAATCATGGATGATTTTAGGGGCTAAATTTCGCTCATGGGCTAATTTTCCATGGTTTTTCCAAAAATGAGATTCGTTATTTTAAAAATGATTCGCCCAAATTCTATAGGATAAAATTATTTTACCTTAAAAATCGCCAAAATTTTATAAAAACTATATAAAATCCTTAGAAATTTGAATAATTTTACAAAAATATCGCCAAACATTAATAGTTGGCATATGAAGGATTAGTAGGATTCGCTAAGGTTTCTACATTTTAAAATAAATTTCCATCCTTAAAATCATCCCTACCCGAGATGTTGATACACCAAACTACCCAAAACGGGGTCCACAAAAAAATTGGCTTTTCATCTTCCGAGGTTAGGGTTTTGGATTTTCTTTATGTTAAAAAGGGATTTAGAGCCTCATTTTAAGCCATATTCTTGAAAATGTGAGTAGTCATCTCATCTCTTCTCAGAGATAAGCTTCCACCATTCTAGCGACTCTTTCAGTTTGTATTTCTACAATTTTGTACATTTCACTCATTAATAGAAATTGTGTATTACTATATATTTGTGTTTATGGTGGAATATTTGATATATTTTTGTTATATTATTGGATATACAATATATCTCTATAAATTTATTTATTATATCTCCGCTTTCATTTCGTTCTGAAAATAATCTAGATCAGTGGTATTAGAGCAGGTTGCTCTTGATTGTTTTTCTCAGTGCCTGTCCCCGACGAGGTCCGAGTATAGAAAGTTGGGTCTCAATCTTGTCTCTCTTGAGGAAAATCACTCTCGCACGCCCAAGAAACCCTCCATGGCAGAAGAAAAAAAAAGCGATAGATCAAACGATTCTATTAATTTGTTTCTTGAGCAAGCTCTCACATGATAGAGGGATGAAATGATGGAGAATTTTTCCCACATCCTTCAACATCTACCAATAACAACATGAGAGTCCCATATTAATTTTGATATTCCCATATTTGAATGACATATAGATGCAAATTCCCTAGAAAAATGGTTAAATCTACTAGAAGGTTATTTCTTTGTTCATGATTTCTCCGATAGGGAAAATATCACCTTCACACTCTTTAAGGCTCTCCCCCATGTCAAACATTAGTGGGAAACTTACTAGGAGAACAATTACTCGTAGGAGTTTGGAATATATGGGGTCGAGCCCACATGGTAATTTTTTTTGGATGCGGTCAATGAACAATATTACCCTATTGGAAACTATGACGACCAATACATGAGATGGACCACACTACGACAAGAGAGGGACCAAGCAGTGCCAGAGTTCACCAATACCTTCCATACCTTGCACACTAAGTTGGGTATCAAAGACTCTAAGTGACATCTGGTTCCGAGATACCGTGGGGCTCTACACAGATACATCCAAATTGAAATGGATTTTTTGGACATCTCATCACTAGGTGTTGCTTATCGATATGTTGTTAAAATCAAGCAGAAATTTAAGCACCAAAACAAGTGGGATTTCGGTTTTGAAAATCTGCAACAACCAAAGTATGGTAAAGATGACCCTAAAAACTAGCCTTCAGAAAATCAATCTAAGCCATAGGAAAATAAGGGTAATGGAAAGACAAAGGACACTGGAAAATGGTGTGATTTCCACAAAATCCCCTGGCACAACACCGATTAATGTCGCTCAAAACAGTCATTGGTGGCTGAGATCAAAGAATCAAGGAATCATAAGACAAGGAGCCAGACCCTAATTCAAAATCTATTAAATCAGCTAGAATATTTCTCTGTTCATAATTTCTCCGACAGGGAAAATATCACCTTCGCACTCCTTAAGGCTCTCCCCATATCAAACATTGGTGGGAAAATTACTAGGAGAAAAGTTCCACAGAGGAGTCTAGATATATGGGGCCAAGCCCACTTGGGATTTTTTTGTGGATGTGGTCAAGGAAAAATATTACTCTGTTAGCAACTATGACAACTAGTACATGAGATGGACCACACTGTAGCAAGAGAGGGGCCAAGCAGTGCTAAAGTTCACCAATATCTTCCATACCTTGTGCACCAAGCTAGGTATCAAATACTCTGAGCGAATTATGGTTTTGAAATATTGTGAGGCTCTACACAGATACATTCAAACTAAAATGGATGTTCTGGACATCTCATCACTGGGTGTTTCTTATCGATATGCTGTTAAAATCGAGCAAAAATTTACACACCAGAACAAGTGGGATTTCAGGTCTACAAATCCGCAACAACCAAAGTATGGTAAATATGTCCCTAACAACCAACCTTTATAAAACCAATCCAAGACACATGAAAAGAAGGGTAACAAAATGGTGAAGAAGGACACTAGAAAATGGTGTGATTTCCACAAAATACCCTGGCACAACACCGATGAATGTCGCTCAAAATAGTCATTGGTGGCTAAGATCAAATACAAAGATCCAGACCTTGATTCAGAATCTGATTCAAAAAATACTGGTAGAAGACATATCATTGAAGCATACCCCACTTTTATTGTCGCGACTGTAGAAATTCAACCAGAAGAACCAACAGATCCTAAAGAGGGGGAGCACCTTTTTCATTCATAGATGTGGGGGAAGGGGACCTCACTACATTTTATTGTTGATAGTGGAATCCAGAAGAACCTCATCTCAACAAAGGTTGTCAAACGGTTGGGATTAACGACAACATCACACCCACAGCCATACAACATCACGTGGCTTCACTAGGGATGAGATCTCCATGTCAGCCAACAGTGACGATTGTCATACGTCATCCAACCCTTCAAGGATGAGGTATTATGTGATATTTCCCCGCTGGTAATTTGTGATGTTCTCTTGGGCCAACCATATATGTGGAAGCGCCATGATATTTATGAGTCTCGACCCCGTAGTGTCATTTTTACTCTAGGGGTCATCTCCACATGATACCAGAGGTAGTTATGACTACTGTCCCACCTAAACAATGCTGGAAAGTAGTATCTCATACTACAAAATTCATCTTCTTCACAATCTATTCAAAAGGTGAACATAAGGACACTACAACCACGACAACCTGGGTCCAAGCACCTTCTATCCAAAAGAAGTAGGTAGACAAGATTGCAACAAAGTGCAAAGAATCCTTCTACACACAGTCATCTCATGTAGCCTGATTGGTTGAACAGATTCAACCCTGCCAACAATAGGTTCATGAAAGCCTTCCACAAACCAGGCAACGCAACATCTTCAGCAAGGCAAGCAACTCACAAAGATTCAGATTCAAAAATCGCTTTCCCCTCTCCCCCGAGAAATCAACGTAATGGAGACCATTTATTTTTAAGGAGGGAGGATTGATCTAGGTGGATATTGGTGGCCACCCACCTATTCCAACTGGCACAAAACAATCTTCTGGTAACTTACTATTTTTAGCTAGTTTTTGGTTCCAAAACTTTCGGGGCCATTTTGAGGACCTAAATGAATTTTTTTCAGGATCAAGCACCTGAATAATAGACAAAGGATATGATTGATCCTCAAAATGAATCTCCTTGACGATACCTTTCCAACGAGCTATTGTTCACCCAAAACAAAGATCGTATGCCAAAGTTACACCCCTGAGAAGTTGATACACCAAACTACCCAAAATGGGGTCCAAAAAACTGTTGGATTTTCATCTTCCGAGGTTAGAGTTTTGGATTTTATTTATGTTAAAAAGGGATTTAGAGCCTCATTGTAAGCCATCTTCTTGTGAATGTGATTATCCATCACATCTCTTCTTAGAGATAAATTGCAAACATTCTAGCGAGTCTTTCACTCTGTATTTCTACAGTTTTGTACATTTTGCTCATTAATAGAAATTCTTTATTATTGTATCTATGTGTTTATGGTTGCATATATGATATATTTATGTTATATTATTGGATATCCAATATATCTTTTTATATTTCTTTATTATATCTCCATTCTCATTTCATGCCAAAAATAATCTGGATCAGTGGTATCAGAGCAAGCTTCTCTTGATCATTTTTTTCAGTGCATGTCCCCGACGAGGTTCAAGTATAAAAAGTTGTGTCTCGATATTGTATCACTTGAGGAAAATCACTCTCACATGCCCAATAAACCCTCCATGGTGGGAGAAAAAAAATGACAGAGCATACGATTCTATTCATCTATTGCTTGAGCAAGATCTCACGCGACAAAGGGATGAAATGATGGAGAATTTTTCCCACATCCTTCAACACCTTCCAATAAAAATGGGCGTGTCTTCATAAAGAGACCACTTTGGAGGCACCTCACCTTTCAAAGTATAATTTAATTTTGATATTCCCATATTTGAAGGACAGATAGATGCGGATGCCCTAGAAAAATGGTTAAATCTGCTAGAAGGTTATTTCTTTGTTCATAATTTCTCTGATAGGGAAAAGATCACCTTTACACTCCTTAAGGAGCTCCCCCATTTTAAACATTGGTGGGAAAATTTCTGGGATCAAAGTTCCACAAAGTTTTTTGGAATATATGGGTTCGAGCCCACTTGAGATTTCTTTGTGGATGCGGTCAAGGAACAATATTACCCCGTTGGAAACTATGACGACCAGTACATGAGATGGACCACACTGCGGCAAGAGAGGGGCCAAGAAGTGACAGATTTCACCAATATCTTCCATACCTCGTCCACCAAGTTGGGTATTGTTGGAAATACTAAACAAACTGAGAGGGGGGGGGGTGAATCAGTTGTTTATGAGCTTAAACAATTTTATACCTTTTAAAATTATTAATCTTCCTTCAAGTGATCATCAACAATATACAACATATGGACAATAAAAGTAAAGACCATCAGTCACACATAAAGTACACACAGAGACAGATTTTCACGAGGAAACCCATAAAGAGAGAAAACCTCTTCTTCTTCGAAATGATAGGCAGTCTTTTTCAGTTCTGTACATCATTTACAATTGAGCACC